>VXBU01000301.1:693710-722976 GCA_013400315.1 Bombycilla garrulus
CCGCCCCGGGCTGTGCCGCAGACATACGCGTTTATTGCAACACCCCTCCCGCAGCAGCCCCCGGCCCCGGGGCAGAGAGGCGCTGCAGGGGGAATACCCTCCCGGCCGGGCGAGGCGGTGCTCGTGCTTCCTTGAGACGTGCCACCGCCCTTCCGCGGTGGTCGGGAACCCACCGCGGGTTTTCGGAACCTTCGCCGAAGCAGGAGCCGGCCCTGGTCCCGCAACGACACACGCCCCGGGTCCTGCCGCTCACACTGTCTTTGAGTTAGTTAAAGCCTGATAGTGATTCCAGGGAACAGCGTTTGTACTCCTGAATTTTGCCACGGCTGCTCGGAGAGTGAAGCTCAACCGGCTGGTTCCCTCTCCCGGCTGCTCCGGCAGCGCGGGGGTCCCTTGCCTGGCCTCGCCCGGTTTGGCTTTGCCGTGGCACTGGCACCCGCTGGGTTTTTGACAGCAGGTCTTCACTTACTTTTCAGAGCAAATTTTCTTTTAGGGAATCCGTGCAGCCGCGTTTACAGGCTACTGGAAGTTGATTCGAAGTGATGCCAACTCGCAGCACCGTCACGGTGATATCGAAAGTCATCTTGGCATCTGAGATTATTCTTTTGACTGAAATCAAGAAAAAATCAGCCTCGTAGGTGAGAAGGAAAAAGTTTATAAGTAAATCCTGAAAGCAGTGGTTCTTATGGTAGATGCCAGGGTAAATAAAACCATTATTTCATTATTTTAGTAGCTAAGAATTTTAAGGTGTTCCTGCTTTTTTTAGGGACTCATAACAATTCAGTACTCAGAGCTGGCAATACAAGAACATAGAAGGGCATAGAATCTATTAAAAAAAATTTCATGGTAGTGTGGTCCTTGGCCCCAGTTAATTTTGGTGATCTCTGCGGTTCCTAGTGCTTTGTTTTGCTCAGTCCAGGAGGTGCAGGAGAGTCTTGGGATTTCTTGGGGTTTCCCTCAAGAAATATGAGCACAAGATCACGTGACCATAGTTTCACGATAAATTATTACTTTTACAAAAAAAAAAATAAAAAAAGGCTTGCTCCTACAAGCATGTTCAATACTGAGAGGGCTGAACAAAGAGGGTTTTACTCCTTGTTAGGTCCATGAGCATGTCTGTCTTTGTTTTCCTGGTTTTGGTGTAAGTGATACTGTCATTCCTGACACTGAGTATTGTTTGACTGGAATTATTCTGTCTGAACAAACATATTGACTTTGGGCTTGTGATCTTTATTTGATGTCATGTCAGAATAAGTAAACGGAAAATGGGAGGGCTTATGATTTGTTTCAAATTGAGGTTTTCCCATCCTGCTGTTTTCTATAACAGCAGCATTTATCTCTGCCCTTAAATGATGGCTGCCAGTATCTTCTTCCCCTCTGGAAGGCTGCAGACTCCTGACCAGCACCTTTGACTTCTTTGTGTATGCCCAGCATTGTCATCTTCTCTTCTCCCTCTTGCAAGACTTCAGAAGTTCATTTTTACTGTCAGAGAGCCCAGCCCATAGAAGGTACTGCAACAAGGTTCAGTGTTCAAAATAGGACTTTATTTACATTCCGTCTCAAAGCAAAGTAAAAAAAAATGTTTCTCCATAATGCCCTTCAAAATAAGGGTCTTTTTCCAGTTACACTGGTTACCTCAAGAAGCTATACTGTGTGTGCTTTCCCACATTCTCTTAGTATTGCACCATCTGAGCCACAGCCACTTCCTTCACTGTGGCTCTACAAGGTATGTGCTGGAGTTACAACTCTGGCACTTTGGTGTTCCCAGGGGAGAGAGTGAAGCTACACCTGTGCTCAGAGACCCTGACTGTTGTAATGTTTGTTTGGCTCATGCCCCAGAGCAGGTTTTGACAAGCTGCACAACTTGCAGCTGCGAGGGTCCTTAGCTTGGAGGAGACCTCCCCAGCCAAAGAGGTGAGGAGGTTTTCACAGGGTTCCTTCAGCCCTCTCCCGCTTTGTGCGCAGTTGTAGGGGTGTGGGTGCAGACTGACCTTCATCCCCAACCAATGCCCCTTTCCCCTCCCGTGGGGAGCATGAGGCAAGTGCACTGTCCCGTAGGGGACTGCAGCCAGGATGCCAGGGTAGTTTTCCTCCTAAACTCCTGCTAGTTACTCCTCAGAGAGGCATCAGACATCTGAATCACTTTCTCTCACCTACTTGTGGCAACAACATAACTTAATAAAGGTGTTCTTGCATCATACCATCCTATCATTTTCCTCTACATTTTTTTATGTTTACACCCAGCATTTAATAGAACTATCACTCTAACAAAGGAGAGAACTAAGGGAGCTCTCAGATGTAAGATTTACAGCTGTTATTTAAATACAGATTTTGCAGATTCATCAAAAAAAAGAAGTCATTCTTACTACTTGGAAAGCACCTTGGCCATCACAGCTGCAGCTCACAGCAAACACAACACAGAATGATAATATTCAGAAATTATGTTCACAGATTATTAAACGCTATAAATCATTCTGAAAATTTGGTTTGATCTCAGAACACACAGAATCCATCTGTTTTGTAAACCGTGCTGCTCTCAAAGCAGATAATAGAAAGCATTACATACTTTTTCTATAATAGTACAGTTGAATTGAAATGTTAAACAACCATTCCTAAAATAGCTAATGATTTTGAAGCAATTCATCCTTTCTTAAGAAAAAATTATTTGATCCCCAAACCTGTACTCATGAGCTCATTACTATTCTTCACAAAGTTGTTATAGATAGAACTGCAGCAAAAGAGACAATTACTTTATATAAGGCATTGATACCTATCTCTTGATTTCACTGTGAGCAGTGTAAAGCAAAATGGACCAAATGTTTCCAATTTTCTGAAAGTCTCAGAGGGTAGGATCATAAACCAAAATTAGTGGTGTTATTTTGCTGTCTAGATCCTCTTTCTTAAGGTTTGATTAAGCTAGAAAATCTATGGGATTGGTGAATGGCTTTCCTCATAAATAAACAAATACTAGTAGTTTCCTATCAGTGATGTTTAAGACACATGGTCCTTATTTGTACAGGAGCTTCCTCCCATGTTCCTTCTCTCATTTTTCTGACTGCCTGGACTGCAGTGTCTCTTGCTGCCCTTGTCCACACCATTGCCTTTTCTAATGCCCTCATTACACTCAGTGCTCTTTGTGCTTAGTAGAAAAACATGTGAGATACTCAGGGTTGGCTTTCCAATGCTGTAAGAAATGGGTATACTCCCTCTTCTGTTCTCCTCTTTGGAAGACCTTCTCTTTCTCCCCTCATCAGAGAGAGAAGGGTCCTGAGCTGGGTGCTGGGCGATGAACGGCCTGCAAGGGTGAGGGTCTTGGCCAGCAGTCCCCCTCATGGAGAGCCTGAGAGAGCACAGCCAGTGACTCTGGGGCCAGCAAGGAGGGTGAGAAGGGAGACCGGGATCGATCAGACGAGTTGGCAAGAGTACTAAAAGGGCTGTATTTTCTTCTGACTTTACTTTGGATGTCAAATACATCACAAAATCCATTTGAAAAGTAGTACTAATAAAGGTAACTGATTTTTTTTTTTGAGATACCTACCTTCTACTGACCATCTCAAGCTCTTCTCAGAGATAACTAGCAGCTATGAGTTTCACATATCATTTAATCATTCAATACTATAAAATGTATTTCCAGCCACAGCATACCACTTTCTCATTTGTACATATTGCTTTCCTTTTTCTCAAGTGCCATCTTATCGTATGAGGAAAGAGAAAAAGACACTGCCAGTTCACCGTCTCACCACTTCTTCCTCTGTGTTCCTTGAATCCAGGCTGCTGTATCTTGTTTGTCTACTCTCCTACGTAAACAAGGGTAATCTTTCCTCATAGGGGAGTGTGCCCATGACTCCTCCACAGAACACAAAGGGGTCACAGTGAAGCACTTTGTTATCCACAACAGCTCCAATCTCATACAGTATCAAATGGTGTGAAGGAGCACGAAGCCAAGGTGGTTAGCTTGAACAAGCCTGTGTGTAAATAACTCTGGCAGAGGGCCCAAAGGAAGGGGAGTCCTGTTTGCCTGGTAATGAACAAATGGCTGTATTTCCTGAAGGAAAAATATTTTTCTGCTATCTTGAGATTTCCTTAAAAAAAAAAAAGTTATTTTCTCCACATAAAGTATTTCCAGATGCAGAACTAACATGCTGTGTGCATCAACAACTTGATAATAACATGTCATCTCTTGACCTTGGAAGAAGGTGAAAATATGAAAAAGGCAGAATTTTCTGAAATTATGCCCTTTCATGGGAACATTTTTTAAAGCCCATGAATGCTGGGAAAATGGTTTTTAAATAAAATTTTATTATTTTTACTAATTTTAATTTTTTTTCATAGCTAATTGACTCACTGAATAGGAAAATCTACACTGCTGACTTGAAATTCAGGCAAGGGATTATGAGCACTTCTCACGTGAGATAAATAAAGCTTGTAAGTTTTATACCCAGGTTCTTTCTGGTTGTCCATATTAACATTACAAACTATTTAAGTTTTTGAAAGACTTTTAGGCATTTGGAAAAAGATATTTTGCCTGGCTGACAAGTGGAACATATTACCAAGCACTGGTTATTTCTCTTTAAAGTATTAGCTCCTACAGATTTTGTGCTGGATTCAGTTCTCTCCCTCACCCTGCCCCATTTTTATAGGAACAACTGAAGTAAGAGCCTGCCAAAAGCATGGCATGATTTAGCAACTTCTGAGTTATATATAACCTGAACTATTAAGTGACTTAATTTTCTAAAAGCTTACCTATTTATATTCCCATTAGCCCTGATAGCCTTTCATTTAGCATTCTTCTCAAATAGGCAACTCTTTTGCATCATTTTCCAATTCAAAGAAACCTCCAGTGCTTCATGCATAGAGAATTTCATGTATGGTCTGGAGAGAGCAGAGGGGTAGACCACTCTTAACAGTGAGTTGTGACTACTTGAAAACAGAGTAAAGAAGATATCTCAAAAGGGCAGGGGGCACTTTGGATAAGAAAAGTGGCATTAACTAGCTTGCAACTATCTAGAATTTCACCATATTATCCTATCTCCATTACTCCTCTGGCACATGGCATGGGAACCTTCCTAACCACATTGGTTGCTTTCCTAGTTTTGCATCTCTGGAATCTTCCCACAGGCAAGCGCCCCAAGCATCTGCAAATACTTTTCCTTCACAACTGATTGAGAGGGAAGTGTGCCACCTACTGAAGGACCTCAGCCACTTTCTATATGTCTTGGACTTTCTTGAGTTCTTTCCCATTTCTGAGCTTTCCAGGCCTTCACTCTACTCACTGAATTAGAAATTAGTCTTTGGTTTATGAAAGTTTGTAAACTCAGCAACAGGAACGTCATGAATATGGACATGAGCAAATGTAATCCAGGCTGGTTCCATCTAATTCATGTGTAAGTGGCATAATTTGATAAATCTTTTGTCTGAAAGCAGGTTTGTTACACTTACATTGCCACTTTTTGCCAGAAGTGAGATAAATAGCAAGAATTATCTGTACAAATGTAAGAAAATATTAGATGTGTAGATAATCAGTAAAACACGTGTATGAGTTGGCAGTACTGACATACATGGTATTTGCAGTTCAGGTGTTCGTTAGGCATTTTTAACAAATGAGTGCACAGCTTCCCTGCCAGGCAGCAGTTGCCTCTGATGGTGGGTGCACTTTGTTCAGTTAATCATTTGGTTGAACAAACTCAAAGCAAACTTACACAGCTGTTGTCATAACTTGCTGTTTGACACACCTGGAGAGTGTCCTTTGGTTACCTGAGTCTTACACCATGAGTTATTCATGCACAGTAATGCATTCTTTTGGCTACCAAAAAAGTTGAAGTGGATGTCAGTGTTGTTTCAAGTGTTGTAATAGTGGATCATAAATAAATAAGGACCATTTTATTTTATTAATATCTATGAAACTGCTTAACTGAAAAAATTTTAGCATTGAGGTTCATCAGAGCCTTTCACTTTGAGTCAGTAATATAAATTCTGTTATGAGCATCACAGTAGATGATCAAAATGTCTAAAATTGTGATTCACTGAAATTAACAGATAATATATGCCTTTAAAGTTTCTCATACTTCTGATTAATGGACTGATTGAATATTGGACTGATTTGTTCCTAAGAAATACTGTTCTCAATAATTCTCAGTAAGAATGTCATCAAAATTTCTGCTGGAATGTAAGAAATAAAATACTGTGGTTTAGAATAAATATCTTAGTGGATTAACAGTTTGAGGATGTGTAAAATAAAAGTTTGAATAGTTTCTACCAGTTTTGTCAGTCTTAACCAACCTGTCATACAGTACATTAAAATCTCTGTAATACCTGAAACTGTACCATTCAAGGTTTCACATGTGTAGGACACAGAAAGGAAATAAAATTCATTGTTGGCAAGCACAAAACAGGAAGAAATCTAACTCTAGACTCACCATCATGTCTATACCTACTGTCAGTTTAAAAAGTTCTGCAAGTCATTGCAGACAGTCTGGCAAAACTATCAGCCCAGTGATCAATGAAAACACCATTATGCAGAGTAATTCAGAAACAAAAGGGATAAAAAAGTGTTACACCTGTATAGATCTAGGTGGCACACACAAAATGCTCTTCTGCTCAAGCACAATCTGAAAAATAACATGGTGCCGTCCCCCCTCCCCCATATCAAGAAAATGACGAGGTTTAGCAGATTTAAAGCAGGGAAAACCCCACCACTTACTTAACATGGCACATGGCAAAAGTGTAGACCTGAGGCAGAAGAATGCTTTGGGGTGCCAGACTATGAATGTCTTGAAAACAAGATTTGCTCATTAGCTGTGATAGTCCATTACTGGCTATTACAAAAAGCTCATATAAGTGCAGATGCTTAGGGGTCAGTCCCTAAACCACTCACTGACTGGCAGAAGTGGGTGTATCATAGAAAAACTATAGGAGACAAAAAGAGGAAATTCTTTCCCTAAGTGATGCAACTGGCCACACTTTGAGGACCGTAAGTTACATGATGTTCTCATCTGGCTGAAATAATGGCAGTTCTTATCTTCCTACTAATTTATGGTGGGTTGTTTCTGGGGGCTTTTCCCAGTCACAACCAGCCTCTGTTTCTGCTAATATCTGACAAATTTTGGGCTTTTAAAATTATTTTCAGTTTCAAAGAGTATATGGAGAAGCATTCAATTAAAATTTCAGTTCATCCTTGAATTAGTTTTCTTCTTCATAATGGAAGAGACATTGCAGAGCATGTTAAATTTTCTGCTTTAAAAGCCAAAACGCATTAAAAGATATAAAAAAATACTGATTTGTCATAATGTAACCAATTGTAATAGCTAAAATATCAATATAAACTCTATTTCCTGAATACCACAAGTTTGTAAATGTGAAATTCCAGGCAGGAAACTTTGTATTACCTGAGTTTCTGAACTTATAATATTTTTGAGCCATTGGCAGCCCAATGAGGTGTTCAGCATATGTCTTGCATTTCAGAATCCATATACCATTCATCTGGAATAAAGAGATATGAAGAGGATGTGAGTCATTAATCATATTCAGGAAACAGGTTTCTGAAAAATTAATACATGACCAGTTGCCAGTAAGTAGCCATCTGCTACATATATGAAAAAAAGTGAAGCTACATATTTTAATGATAGTTTTAAGATGTTAAAATTGTAAACTGAAATGGAAACAATGTTTCTCTAATGGAATGTCTAATATCACTGGAGACCCACTAAGGGCTGCACGATTCTGATCAATGGGAGTGGGTATAGTTGCATAGTCAGTGCAGTACACACAGGTCTGAAGTCAAGCTGGTGTGTAACAGCATAATTACTGTTAAGTGCAGGAATAAACTGAGTGATTTCAGTGATGATCTTTTGGGGTTAAAGTTAAACAAATGCTTAAATGTCCTAGACTTCACAATCCTGAGCTGCCATTCCTTACAGACAGTGACATTTCTTGCACACCTCTAGGAGAAGACATACAGTTTTGCCCCATCTCCAGTTGACTATTAGTATACAAGTACATGGTTTTCATACTTTAGGAGAATTTTTGGATTTTTCAAGTGGGTGGACACTATTAAATTCAAATAGGTTACATTCATTGGATGCTGTTTGTTAACAATTTCATTTGTAATCTGAGTATGAGTAATCACTGCTCAGGGGGGACGAAAGAATCAAGTTGTGTTCTTGGTCAATAAGGACACTGTCAGACTGTTTAAGAAGCACATTTACCTGAAAACTAAGAATCGAAATTGCCAGTGCAATTACAATGTTTTGGCAAGGAACTAGCATGAAGCCTGGGAAAAGTCTGTTGGTGGATACTGACATGTATAAAAAGAGATTCACTCCTAGATTTACAGCATGGCCAGCAGTGTTCCTGGCTCAAGGTCTCTGGACTGTAGAAATTATGAAAAGAGCAAATTCAGAGTTCTTTGGCATCTTCACTTAAACTGTAATTATATTTCAACAATCCAGAAACTTCTGAAACTGCAGAAAAGTTGGCAGCAGCTAACGCTGTGTGCTATAAGCAATAGGCACTCACAGTCATATAATAAATTAAAAGCAAACTTCTCTGCTGCAGCTAGGTGTAAATGTCCATTTAATAATTTAAGTGAAATTATTTTCTTTCAAAAGATCAAAATTGCATCTTCAGTTTCTGTGCACAAACCAAAATACGGCTAAAGACAGTTGATGACTGTAGGCAACAGCTGTTCTGAAGTGTAATTTAACTCTGATTTTGGTCAAAAGATACAATCTAAAAATATTCTAGCAGCTAGATACGAGAAGAAATGGGAGATCTCATGGAGGGGGGAGGAGGCAGAGAAATCACTGAGACCGACCTAACAGATTGGCCAGTCCTCTTCAGCACCAGTCATCTATTATCATCCCAACAGAACTTCAGAGATTGATCCATATTAGCCATTTACATTGATATAAAACAAGATATTGCCTACATACTCTGTATTGTTCAAGATCCCACAACTGAAGAAGAACACTTGTGGAATGCCTGACAAACTTTTAAGTACTGAGAAAACAGAAAGTTTCACGTCTGGCTTCAGTGAAATGCTGTTAGTGAAAACATGAATAAAATCTTCTGGTTAAAGAAATATTTGGGGCCAACAAATCAGGTAGATGGTGAATTCAACTTGTCTACAGTTTGGGATCTTTACCTACACTGTCTCAGACCTACTAGCTGACTTAGAGTGCAGTACTCACAAGCTTTTTTATATCCCTTATGTGACTGTCCAAGGCCACAGGAGACAGCACAGCAATGAGAAATGGTGCCGAACTAGATTTTTCCTCCATACCCTAGGTTCTGATAAAAGAACAGGTTGGTATTGAAATCTGAATCCAAACTTATTTAAAGATATTTAGGCTTTTTAATTAGGTTCTCTTTAGTTTTCTATGGGACTCATGCAACACAGAAGGCAACAAAGCTATAGCTATAGTAGTCAATGAACCAGGGCCCATCCCTGAGGATTTGTATCTTTATTGCCTTGTATATTTAATGCCTTCCCAAAATAGTGTGACACCACACATTCACTCTGCCTAAAAGAATAAAAAGATGCCAACCAGCTAGTTGAGGGCTGGCTGGCAACGTGCAGAGGGAAATGAAGTACATATTGGCAGGAAGTGAAAAAATAAAGTTATGCTGGATGGGAAGAGAAATACTGAGAAGGAAATTATCTCAATTCAGGAAGCTCTTAATAATGTGTTTAAAAATAAAGCATATGCTTCAGTGTCTTCTTACCAATAGCCTGTGTGCCTCAAGTTAGGCACATATTTGAGCATCTTGCTGAGCTGGGACTCTGCAGTGAAGTTTCACAAGCTGCTTAAAGTGACAAAAGTCTATGGTGTCACTGAGAGACCTGAACCTCCCCTTCCTGATGTCCCTAGCCCTGTTGTTCCACCACCTCTCCTCTCCTGGCACAAGTACTTTGGGAGCTGCACTGTCAGCAGCATCAGCAGTGCACTTGCAGTGGGGTCTGGAGGACAAGAGCAGGTGGGGAGAGGGCAAGACTGGCTTCTTCTGCACATGCAAGAGAGCTGGACATCAGCTGAAGACACCTGTCAGGCCGCGTTCTGTGTGCCGTCAGCCACTCCACTCCTCTTTTAGCAAAGCTAAACACAGAATTCAAGCTTATCTTGGATGGCCTGCCTGGACCTTCACAACTTTCTCCTGAAGCAGTTAAATAAGCACCATATCTCCATGCAGACATGTTGTAAGATACATATCCTTCTACGTGACTTGAAAAAAATTAAAAAGTATTAATATGCATTTGCAGAACAAACATTTCTAAAAATTGTGTTTGGTTTTTGGGTTGTTTGTTTTTTTTTTTACTGGAGAAGTGCCTGACAGATGGTTTGACTGAGGAGTGATGAGGCACTTAAACCAACTTCCCAGTGTTCTGTCAGCTATTTACAGTTTCTGTTGCACACATTAATCTTTCATAATCTTTCATAAAATTCAACTTTACCTTTCAACATATAAGGAAAAAAATGTTCAGATGTCCCATACTGATACCACTGATACCACTGTATGATACTGTTTAAATTATTGGTCTCCATCATTCAATGTACAGGGCAGATATGGACTAGTTCCTTAGCCAGGATGAGACAATAAAATATCTCTAACCATTTAAAGCCTATTAATCTGGATAGCACCATTAGCGTAAGCAATAATTTATTATTACCAAATTAAATCCATTATAAGTATCTTGAGTGTCCAATCAGGTTAGTAATAAACTGACTAAAGCTATCTACCCAAATGACTGTACTCCTTGATTGAATGCTTTTAGGATTGCTATGCATTAATTTGACTTTTAGTGAGCTGTACTGTTATTTATAACTCTGATAAACTGACTTTCATAACATGTAGAACAGCTAAACATTTTAGAATGGTTAAAATGGTTTAATAGGCTCTGTGATCAATATTTTTTTCTCTCTTCAGGGGCCATAAAGGATTTTCTACCATATCACAGTTCCATCAGTCAGATAATCCCTGATCAATATGAAACCTAACTACATCTTTTTTCCTTCAGATTTTACAGGACTTATGTTAAAGAAAACAGCAATGAAGACAAAACTTAAATTACTTGAAAAAAAAACAGGATGCTCAATGGATATTCCAGATGTTGTCATCTACGTGTACTAGATGACACTAACGTGTTCTCATTGTTCCCACTGAGCTGGAGGCCTGCTAGCATTGCCTGAGCATAGCACACTGGGTGTGATAGTCTGTTGGGAGGGACTGAGACTACTCCTCAAAAAATACTTCAGCTATTTAGAAGTGACAGAATAAAGTCACAAAGAATTTTAAGAAGAGAGGTAGGGGGTTTTAACTCTTTGACAGAAATATGTAACTTATCCTGCTAAGGACATGGGTATGGGTTTTTCTCCATTAATTTAAAATTATTTGTCTGACTATTAAAAAAACCTGCTATTTCTTGTAAATGCTACATATGCTAAATATTATGTATATGTATGTGTATATGTATATGTATGTGTATGTGTATGTGTATGTGTATGTGTATGTGTATATGTATATGTATATGTATATGTATATGTATATGTATATGTATATGTATATGTATATGTATATGTATATGTATATGTATATGTATATGTATATGTATATGTATATGTAATGCATGGTAAAATGTAGGGATCAGTAAAAAGGGAATTCTAGGCTCCCCCAAAGGCTTTGCCAGTGGAGGCTCTCTCTTTATTGCATATACTTTTGCTGTAGCATGCGACTAAAACATTTATTCTCCCTAGTCTCCTCTATAAGGAAGAAAATAGACCTCTTTTACAGATGGGAAGCTGAATGTAAAAGATTATTTTACTTTACACTGTCAGGCAAGAAAATCAGCAAGAGCAGACCTCCCTGGTGTTTTCTGTGACCTTTTTTATAGAGTGGATACAACGTCTTCCCTTTGGTGCATTTCCACCACACATTTTGATGGGGTTGGTATATAGGACAGCAAGTAGAATCAAGAACTTGATTCTATTTTTCAGAAGTCAGATGTTAAGCAATTGCTGTCATTGTCAGAGATTGCAACCCATACCTATTTTGAGATATACAGATATAAAAAATTATTTCCCAGCATTCTTCCTCATGCAGTAGAGCTATGCTTTCACAGGGACAAAAGTGGGATAAGCCATTGGAATCCCATTGATGGGGATTTTTATCACTGCTTTGAACTTTCTTAATGCCATTGGAAATGAATATGGTGGGATCAACATCAAGTTTAACTGGTCCCCAGTCTTAGTCCAGTGCCTTATTCCATTGGTGGGATTATGGACAAGGAACCCAAGGAACCCAACAAATACCCAGGTTCGCAGGATATCAGGAGTCCACTGGGGTAAACGAATGGGCTGGCATGGGAAGAAGGGGACTGTGTTGCTGTCATTTTCCTTTTGCTTCCACTTTTCTGTGCTATCTGCCACATCTTGGTACTCAGCACAAGTTTTTTCTTGAGGTTGTTGCAATTTTCCCCTGAAGTAGGAAAATATATGACTGGGTCTTTCCTGACAAACTGACAGGTCAATAACTTATATACATGAATCAGATTAGTTGACAGAAAAGATACATGGGATGTGTTATTTGAAGGACATGAATAGTTGTGGTTATTTTTCAGCCTGAAACAACTTCGCTCTCCTGAATGCAAAAACCTGCCGAGAAAAGTAGAGTGAATGTAACTCAGTGTTATAAAGCTGACAATAAGATATGCCTAGTATTTTAAGCTGGCCTCTTATTCCTTTTTCCAAGGTTCAGCCATAAAAATCATTCTTCTGAAAGTCAGATTGTTTTGTGTTATTTTCCAATGTAGCATGACTCAGTTACTTAAAAGTCTTTGAAATTCAAGAAGGAAATAACCTAATGGAATCAGAAGGAAAATCAACTGAATTTTAAATCACAGGGCATCTATCAGACTCACTGTTATTCCCTCATGCATGGGTTAATAAATTTAGTTTGAGGGTAAAAGATTCAGCTTTCTCCCACAAAATTAATATACAGAAGTGATTCCTTTTCTGACAGTCCTTCGAGGAAACAGTTTTTGTTGGTTAAACTGAATGGGCTTGCATTCTGATCTTTTTTGGCTACATTTTCACTACAGTCAAAGCAGTTTATGCATCTATAAAGACAGAGACATGCCTACTTCATCTACTATTCCTCTTTTAGTCTTATTTTAAAGAAAAAGCATATTCAGTGAGCAACTGAATTATACTATTTAAATATGCTTTATGATCTATGTAGCAAAGCTAAATATGTTCTCTGGTTTCCTTCAGTGAGGTTTCTGTGACGCTAAAAGGAACCCTGTAAGCTGTGGCTCACAGTGTGGTCCTGCACCTCTTCCCTCCTGAACGAAACAAGAAAGCTGAGGGGACAGTGGGACCACTGGCTTTCTCCTGATTTACTGCAGGCAGGATCTTGACTCCTGTGACTTACTCTGAGGCTCACCCCAAGCCCAGATTCCCAGGGAAGAGGAACTGCTCTGGGGGAAGCCAGGTTTTCAGCCAGGCTTTAATCCAGGCATGCAGGACCACAGGTGAAGGAGTAGCAACCTAGGCTGGAGCAGCCACAGCCAGCTGGACACAGGTCTGACCTGATGGTTAGGAAACATCTTCTGCAGGAGAACTTGCTGCAACCAGACCAGGGACCTTCTGGCTCATCTGAACAGAAATTTTGCTCTTGGTGCTGTCAACAGCCTTGATGTGGCATATTTTCCAGTTTATCTGGTCTATATGTTCATGAAAAGGGAAACTTTCTGTGGATGAGGAGGTTTTTGTTACCAAGGGAGGAGATTGTGTCAACTATCAATTTCCCTGGCCATGTCTGGGGACTCCTCTTAACCAAGGAAGAAAATTATTATTAATGGGAACCCAAATCTTTGCTCCTTGGCTTAATGCAAGTGATAAACATGACTAACATGACATGAGGCAGAGAGCAGAATCAAACATGCACCCTCACTATCATCACATGAGTGCCTTAAAGACTAAGCTATAGAATAGTCACATTTTCTACAGATGACAGCTTTTCCTTTGTGTAAAACAAGCTATCAGCAGCAAAGGTCACAATAAACCCTCAGTCCTGCTTCAGAGATGAAACCTGAACATCAATCTCCAAAACAAAGAATTTTATGATTTATGCAAAATAAATAGTCACCAAAAATAATTAGAATTATTTATTCTAATTAATAATTAGAATAATTATTCTTCACCAAAGCATATCCTCTAAGATGTAAGAGAGAACAAGAAGTGGAAGTTGCAGGTTATAGCCTGTTCTGTTACTGGGCAGAACTAAAAGAAACTTTCTCATATACTTCACGATTTCTTAAACTCCTGGATTATTTGGGGAAAAATTTTACCCTTTTAGTTTCTCGTGTTCATTCTTTCCTCTGCCGTCTCTCACCCAGCTTCCCCACAGTATAATATTTCAGATCACATAAAAAAGGTCACATTTAAGTTATTTGCATATTCCCTTACAGACCAACAGTTTGATGGCAATTTGCTGTCCACTTGCAGCCACAGACCTCTCACTTTGAACTCCAGGAACTGAGGGAACCATGCAAAACAGGATAGCAGGACTTCAATATTGTATTACCCATATGAAGAATAAATGCCATGGGCTATCAAAAGTAAGAAGGATCTTAGTAGCATCAAATTTTAAAAAAAGGCATTATGTAAGGATAAATACATCACTAATTAGATGGACAGAATCTACAAGAATTTTATTTCACTGAACTACAGACACATATTTGTAACAAACCTATATGTAAACACTGTTGATTAGTACATAATCTTCCTTATGTCCCGATGAATTACAATCTCAAATTGCTACCTGTAGGTGGAAGTTTCACTGGCAGTCTGGCATAGTGGCTGTTTCTATAGATTTGTGAGACAACTTGGCCAGCAGTTCTGCAATTTCACATTTGAGTGCCTTCAAAATCCTGGCTGAATGCCAACCTGCCCTGGTGACTTACAAATATCTGTCTATTTGATTTAACTCCATTTGGATCCCTGTTTCTATACCTGAAGGAAATGAGAACAGGGCCTTGAAGTAAACTGTCTTTGTCTCAGCCACATAGCCAAAGCAGTAGTGATAAGTTAAAATGGAAATTTGTAGAAAGAAAATAGATCTACTTATTCTATCCAGTCATCCTCATGCAATCTGCATTGTGCTAAAAACGTTGGGCAGGGTAACGACAGTGATCATAAAGGCAGCAGTGAGGCACCTTTTGATTTGCACATCCGTCAGAGCACTGCCAGCCTACTTATGAGATGATAAAATGAGCTAAATTAAGAATGATCAGGGAACCCCATTCACATTATTGAAGCATCATACAGTAAGTGCAAGAGACAGGTGGCATAAGTGCTAAAACAAGGATGAAGAGTGTGTGCTGCAGGGAATCAATCTACTGCATTAATGGCTAATGGCACACTCAGTATTTATCCATTATTTATCACATAAATGAGTATGTGCTGTCTAGATTGCAGAGGTGCTTTCATAACGAGAGTGACACCGATTACTGAAAATTAAAAAATGAGAGATTATCTTAATAAATGAATTGAAAATTAGCAAATGGGAACAAACTCCACATGGTCTATCTGCTCAAACTAATAACAGCGGATTTTGTTTTGGTTTTATGAAAATTATTTGACCCATCGCTATAATTTTATTGTTTAAAGAATAATGCAAAATCGGGAAAAAAGGCAGAGGACTTAGGATGCGATCACTTCCTGCCATTATCACATACTTTCATTTGCATGCACACTTTTCATTCAGAGATGCTTTTTGTTTTGCTTTAATATTCTGCTCATCTATTTATTTTCCCTTTCAACTTACCAGCAGGTTAGTGAAAACTAAGAATATCTGCTCATACTGAGAAAAGAATTATGTTACTTACCATGTACTGTGTTCCAGTTGTGGCATAGAAACACTCTATGCATTGTTTTTAATGTTTTAATGATACTGGTCTTGAATAAGTCAGTTACATGAGTTCAGGCTTGATCATGTATCATTATCAGTGGAAGCTGTATCATTACATTCAGAAGAAGTGTCAAATTTTCACCTGAGACCCACTGATGCTGTTAAAATTGGACAAAAAAAGTTTAGATGGCTAGTTGAATCAAGAAACTTTAGAGATTAATTCAAATAAAAGTATCACAAGGTTTTTTAAGCATGCTGATTTATTAATGAGGGATAGAAGAATTATAGCAAATAAGTGGAAAATAAGCCCTTAAGTGTTCCCACTATATTAAACATCTTAAAAAGATGACTTCTACATTAAGAGAATTTCATTCCTAGAGACTTAGTTAACCATTTAAAATTTATACTAATGCTAAATGTTAGCCATTTGCATTTACCTGCATTACACCCTATCCTCACCACAGACCAGGAATTCCCAAGAGACAAATCATTATACCTTGCACTTGATAAGGGTTTTAACTAGGTACGCTGGCCCAGAAAGAAACCTGTGCACTTCTTCCATGTAAATCCATCATAGCTGGTCAGTTCTTTCATAAGCAGCAAAATGTTGTCCTGCACTGAATCCCTTACAAGGAAAATAGACACACCTGGATAGGTTTTCCGTGACAAAGTGAAAAACATAAGATTTCCCCAGCTGCCATCAGAAATGTCTGAAATTTTAAAAATCCCTATCTCCAATCATTTCTAGAAATACTCATGATGTAATTTACTCTGATAAGAAGGATATATGTTATATTAAGATGCCAACAATAAACAAACAAAAAAAAATCAAAGTAAAAAACCCTCTCAAATCTTGAATTGCTTAGGTTAAGAAAACATAGTGGACGGTTTTGTGATTAATCTAAATCAGCCAAAATTAAATGGAGTCTTAAAAAGATTTAGACTGTGTTCTGAATCACAGTGTGCCATCTGGGCTGATCATAAATTATAAAGCTGCTAGGCCAGTGGCTGCATAAGTTCATGCAAGGCTTGAAGATGTTTGGGAATAGATTATATTTTTTGCAAAATGTTCATAAACAGGATTTCTTCCACCCTCATTAATGTGAATATTTTTCATTAAAAAACTGCAGTCCTGTGCATTTTCAATTATCCCTAGAAGTTGTACATTACTAGCATAACTAGTCAGATTTACCAGTTAATATACTCCAAAAAGGCACCTAAAGGCTTTCAAAGGTATTCTAATTATCATATTTACAGTCTCCAGGGTTACTTCCAGCAAAGACATCCTAATTCAGCCTCTTCTGGTTCATTCAATTTCACTTTATTACCTAGTAACCACACTGCTAAGCCTTATAGTAAAGCTGCTCCACAATTGCTTAAACTGCTGTCTCTTCATGATGCATGTGTGAAGGGGACACAATCGTGTTCCTTCTATAAACAGAAAAAAAAGTAAAAGTGACTTGTGGCTAGTCCACTCAGTGGATCTGAGATTGATGGGCAGGAGCTCTGGCAGCCAAACTTTTCCCATGGATATTAAGCACTAGCTTTTCTTTGCAGACACTCATTTTTACAAGTGTGTCCTCTGCAATGGTTATAAGCATTGTGCAACACTGCTGTCATCCAGGAAAGAAAAGGATTATGATTATCTCATTCACATGTAGAGAAATTCCCATGATTTAATATGAATAGTTTTAAAATGTTTTGATTTTTCTTTTTGTTTTAGCAAATGGGTAGCAATAATCATAACATGGAAAATGGTATTTGTAAGAAAGTCTGAAGTAATTTCAGTGTGTTCATTTATTCCCATCTGCATTTATGGCAATTTACCTAAGAGCTCAAATATGCAATAGTGCATAACTGGTTTCTTCCTGCAGGTCCTCCTGTTTCTCCCTTCCTTTTCTCCTTTAACACATATTATCTTTCCATCCTCTGCAATTAATCTCAAATGACCATCAGACTATAAAAACACACAAAGCTGAACAAACAGTGGAGAAAATTATTCATGGTTGTTTCCCTAAACCCAGTTTGCAATTCACTTTTTGTGTCACATCAATACGTGCGTTTCCTTCCACTTTTTCTTACATTTAGAGGTTTCTATTGTGGATTTTTTTTCCAAGCTGATTTTGAGAGGCTTTTAGTTAGGGAGATACAGATACATGGCAGATTAATAAGTAAGGAAATTACAGGAATCATTTTCTGTCTACTATTTCCACAGTGGTTTTGTGTGTCTAAGAATAAGATTTGAAAGCAGGCTGGAAGAGTGTAAATTAGAAAACAGGGAAGGAGTTTAATCCATCAGCATAACCATAGACTGAACTAAAAAGGCAGGGAAAAAAATGATGCTCCAGAGGCATGAAGATACTTTACCTAAAGGTTTCTTGTTCATGTTCTTATTTTCCAAAATATGAAACATTTCTGATACACACACAAGAATAACAAAACAAAACAAGCATCATTATCCAGGAACACCATCCTATGGAGCCATCTGTAGCACAGTATCATCACAGTACAATGGAGACCCCCTGCCACTGTTAGCCCAGACAAATGCGAGCCTTCAGCAGCAGATTGTATCAATGGGAAGGACACACACTGAAAAATGACAGTTTCCAGAAGCTGTGTGAAAGACATTTTGAGGATGAGCACTAGAATAAAAATTTAGATAGAAAAAGAGCTTCCAGCTGGTGACAGAGAGAGCTCGGTTGCTGCTGTATTGTCTGGCAGATAGCAAAAAGCCAGAAGTGCGGCATTCTGCTGAGAGGCACTCCTACCAAGAGAGGAGGAATTGGCAACGATCAGCATTCCCTGCAGGGGGGCTAGCAGAGATGATGCGAGGCACCTCCAGGTTTTCTTGGCAGCTCAAACACAATAAAAGCTTCTGCAAAAACATCAAAGCAAAACTAGTTAAAAAAACTGGCCATGCCAAATCTGAGAGATGGGTATTGAGTCACTCCTGTACTTGCTAGCCAGTGCTGTCTCTCAGCTACTGAATGACATGCACTCTCTCTGTCCCAGCTGCTGTATTAGACGTGTATTACTGCTCTCCCTTGATCAGCTAAATCCTACTGCAGCTGAACCAGAAAATTTAGTCATTCACAACAGAAGATATTTTATGTTTACTGTTTTCCCGTGCTGCCTATGAGTTGGTTGTCTCACAAAAAAAAAAAAAAAAAAAAAANTTTTTTTAGTATTTCATATTTCCTCAGAAGTCCAGGATGTAACTGGGTAAAGTACAGTTACATATATATAATTTCAAAATAAATTAAGAAATAGCTTTTGCTGAGATGAACTGTCAGTCAGGAGACAAGACATAAAGTTGTACTTTTCTAGTTTCTAGTTTAGAATTATGGATAATAATTTGGGGTACAGACATAGTGCAAACAAATAATTCTACAGCTTCTGATGGGCAATTTCAGGGTAGAGATTTGTTACAATTCAATTAATAAAATACACATGTTAAGTCTCCAGCACAACTTAACAATTATGTAACTTTTTTAATGCAAGCAGTGCTACAGAAGTGGTGTGGAACACCAATCCCCCTCCTTCTTATCCTACTAACTCCTTTGCCCAGGTGTTCAGAGGAGGTAGCATGGTGATGTACTTAGGGGATTTAAGCCATCAGAAAAAAATATTTTAATAATCAACAGTTGAATTTATCATTAATTGTTAAATCTAAGAATTTAAATTCATCATTAAAGTTTGTGATTTATTGTTAAAATTACAAATTAACAACTTTTAATCTAGAAAGTTCAGGCAGACTTGGTGAACTATGCATTAGTCACTAAATGTAAATGTGAATGTGTCTCCATTTACACTAACACATCACATCAACCTGTTGAGGTTGTAAGGGACCTTTTGAGAACATATCCTGAATCCTTGAATCCCCCTGCTCAAGTGGGGTCAGCTACAGCAGTTTGCCCAGGACCATGTCTAGATGGGTTTTGAATACCACCACAGATGTAGAATCCACAGTCTGTCTGGGTAACCTGTTCCTATGTGCAACCAATCTGAGAGTAAACAACATTTTCTTACATTAAAATGGGGTTTTATGTGTTTCAATGGTAACTAGTAAAAATTCTTATGCCAGAATTGTCTTCTAACGAAAGAAGGCAGATCCTTAGTGTGCGGTTCCACACAGGGTTAATTTTTCTGGCCTTACAATTATTTGTGGAAAGTTGGTTTGTCTTCACTTGTACATTTTTAATGAATAAGAAGCTGACTCATATTTCCCCATGGCAAACAGCTCTGCTTTTTTACTGTTCACTGATATTCCTAAACAACAATGCATATCCACCAAGGTTAATTAACACCAAGGTTGTGGGTTCAACCCTTGTATGGGCCATTTACTTAAGAGCTGGACTCCATGACCCTTGTGGGTCCCTTCCAACTCAGAATATTCTGCTAGTCTTTTGACCCCAAGATCAGCTCAGCTGGTTAGAGCATGGTGCTAATATCTAGCTCACTCCAAGAACTTGACAATAGCTAGATATAGTGTGAGAGATAAGCTCTTAAAACGGGACAGCGGATAATTTATAACTGCACTGCATGTTCCTAAACCGTTTCCCAAAAGCCACATCCTTCTGTGAGACTGCATGCAACATCAGAAGGATATTTGCTCTGGTTTACAGAGGGCCATATGATCTGTGGGCAGCAGCACACTTCTGTGCCTCAGGGCCTGGTACCTGCCTTCCCTTTCTGCCCTAACACTGTCAGATGTACTCAACAGAAAGTATATGGAACTGAGATATTAAATCCTAACCGAGAAACAGCTTTGTTACACACAAACTATCTGATCCAAATGTGGAGAAAAGTTAATCTGCTTACACAGTCCCTGCATCACTTACATATTCAAAATTCCTGATCTGTACCATAAAGCTTTTTCTTTATAAAAATCATCCCTTCAGGGCACTATCATTTAAGAGGGATGATGAACATAGTGAGTTTCTTCACTCATTTCATCTTTATAGCAAGAAAGTTCATATTTTTTCATGATAAAGCCAAGTTTAACTTGCAGAGACGATAACTCAATTTCCATCTGCCCCAAGCTTTGTTTCACTAGAGTTCTGGTCATCTCTGCTCCCGCTTTTTTCCCCATTGTTAAATACATATAAATGGATATATAAACAATATGCAGTACGAAATATGTCAAATTAGTGACTTCATTGTAATTCTTATACCTAAATGTGAAGGTAAATTGGCAATAATCAGTCATTGGAAAACTAAGTAGTTAAATCAAAAAGCTTTCCTCTTTATACCAGGTATGAATGCGGTCTTTAAATTTTTATTATCTTTTTCCCTCCATCCTTCAATCTTTATTATATAGGTAATTTATACCTATTAAAAGTAAATGAAAAAATGAAAAGTTGCCTAAACTTTAGTAATACTTTTAACAGCAGGCCTAGTTACAGCATCTGTCCTTACCAAACATTTTGAGTTGAATCCTCCCCTGATACATGAGGCCATTTCCTGCCCAAGTGGTACTTCATTCAACAGAAGAGCTACATATTAAACACACACATATTAAGTGAGAACATTTCTAGAAACTCTTCTCTTAGGCACTGAGAAGGCTTTTTTCAACAATTTCCTGCTGATTTTTAACTTGCAGTGTTTCAGTAATTTTACTTATGTACCTTGCAAGAAATATGGATTTTTGCATGTCTGCTTAAGTGAGAGTCACGCTCTCCCACATCCAAGTACTTACCTTGGCACAGTTTGTGCATCTTCAGGTTGCATCACCATGAGCACATTGTGTTGAGGCAGTATTACCAATTTCCTAAAAGTACAACCATTTATTATTATAATTTTTTATTTTCATTTTTATAATTGCTTTGGAGGGAAGTGTTTGTGATGTAATTCCTTGTAGACAACTAATCTGCATTTAAAGCAATTAAGGAAAAGCACATTGTGGGTCTCAAAATCTCTCTCACAGATAATTCACCAATATCTTCTGATATTCACAAAACAAAATTTCTGCACAAAAATTCAAATTTCATTTGTTAAAAAAAAAGCAGAAAACAAACAAAACCCAAAGCCATTAAAAAACCCCAAGCAAAACAAAATAAAATAAAACAACTCCCCCCCACAAAAAAAGAAAAAAAATCCACCAAAAATTGCTTCAACATCCTTATCTGCTAGCCTGCCTAGAAAAGATCAAAACTTGAGCTCCAAGATGTTACGCTTTATTCTGTCAAGGTGCCAAGCAGCAAGAACACCAAGCTACTCATTTTATATAATTGGATGGGAACCTCCCCCACTTTTTATTTTATTTTTCCACTCAGTTCTCTGACAGATTCTTAGGCACCTTGCTTCCTCCCCTGTAGTAGACAGCCCTTACTAACATCTTCCATCCCAGACACACCAGTGCTTTGAACACTTTCTCCTTTCTAATGCCGTCTCTCACCTCAACTGAATGACAACTATGACCTGTGTCAAATTTCCCCTTTCAAGTAAATTTACAGTATGCGGCTTATGAAAATTAACTCTTTACACAATTTATGTACAAACAAGTATTTAAACATTGGGATCTGAAAAATGACAGGGTAGCCCTGAGTATCTGACTTTACATGACTAAATGACTTTACATACCTAAATATGATTTAAGTATTTAATCCAAAATGTAATGTAAACATTTTACCAAAGTACAAAAAAGTTGCATTCATACAGCAATGTAACGGGCAAAGCAGGAAACTTCTAAATTTTACTTTGCTGAAAAATATTTCAGACCAAATTCAAAGGAAAATGAAATCCATTGCAGACCGACTTCAATGACAGTCACAAAAAACTTTGCTGCTTGTCTCTCAATAAACAGAGTATGAAGTCCACACCAGCACACACAGTCTAATGGCAGCCTCCAATCTAATCTAATTCTTATTAGACTACTGTAGAGAGATTCAACAGACACTCCTTTAGAAAGGACACAGGCTCAAAGAATCCACCTACAACAGACTTATGCTTCCTTTCAAAGGCAGGAATTAGAAATGCATAATAAAGAAGAGTTTTTGATGAGGAAGAAGCTTGGCTGAGCCTGGCCCGATAGTTAGGCTGCCTTGAGATTTTCTTCACTGAAAGAAAAAGAAAATGGGGAACAAAAGTGTTATAATGTACAACATTCTGCTTCATTTAGACTTACACCTTGACTTACAAGGCTGAGTGAAAGCTTTTCTAATGAGGTTAATATTTTCTGTGAGCCTTCTTGAGATATCTATTGAAGAGTAGAGAGTAAAACTGAAGAATGTTCAAATCGGGCCCCAAAATGCCTGGATGGTTTTTCAGTTTTAAAAAAGTTTTGAGGGTGCTGTAACCTTGGAGACTGTTTAAACTAAATGCTAAAGGTGGCTATCAAGTTATCTTCAGTGAGTGTTAGTGTTGTAAATAAAATTGGGGGTTACTTTTCTTGTTAATGATTGTTATAAATTGGTTTCACTGGTTCTGTGGTTTAGTGGTTGAGAGTTGAAGGTTTGTAAATGCATGTTTTCGGTGAACTGGGGGAGTTGTTTAGAAGTTACAATTGTTGCAATCGGGTTCACTGACAAATGTTAATGAATTGTTGAGGTTCGGAGTTCAGAGATAGAAGAGCCACACTGAGTGGAGAATGAAATAAACTAGGAAGGCAGACAGCAAAGCTGGGAGAAGAAAATTCTAGAAGGGATGTCAACTGGAATGACCTCATGTCCTCAAGTCATGATAGGAGGAGGTGTCGCCCAATCATTCGACTCCCAGGAGGAATGATTGGTCAAGAATGCTCCATCAATAAGGACCAATAAAAGCCTAGAAAACGAGCCAGCCACAGAGTGGATCCAAAAAGGACCAATCGAGGACTGGGGGGAAGCTATATAAAGGAGTGTCAGAGCACCAGGAGGGTCCTCTCTCTCTCGTTGTTAGAGCTTGAGCTGAGGGAGCACCCAGCGTGTCTGAGGGGTAAGACACACTGTTGCAGTCTTCCAGCTTGTCGAGCAGGGGCTTGGGACTAGCCCGGGCCCTTCACTTCCCTGCTGCTTTTCTTCTACAATAAAGCAGGTGGCAACTTCCAGCAGAGTCTCAGCCTCATTTTTGTCCACCGAGTGGCTCTCTATGAAGAGGCCCCAGCCCCTTTTATAACATTAGTGTTCGCAGTGCCTTATTATTGACAGAGGTGACCAAAGAAGTGAGTTCCCACATATTGTAGGAGGTGGTGCAGGAAAAAAGTAGGGGATGGACTACCTAGGGCTTAGACAGCCCCAAACTCTTGCTATCAAGAGGCTGATCACAACACACAAGGGTGTGCATGGATATGTAATTACCTATGCTGCAGAGCTCTGCACAGAGTAACTTTCCTTTGAAAGCTTTTACAACTTAACACAATTTCAGAAAGCAAGCTGGATTCCTTTTGAATAAAACCAAAACAGAAGATGTGCTCCAGGTTTCACCTAACGGACCTCAGGCACTAAATAAATATTCACAGGTCCAGAGAAGTGAAACCTCCTGCATGCATACAGAACAGACATCAGGTCCCCACCAGCAACTATGCTGCTTTACAGACTCCCTTCTGTTGGGTCACACTGATTATGTCACTAGTCTGGTCTCCTGTTGTGTTGCAGACCATTACATTACACTCAGCTAATTCTTACACTGCACCTTGAGGCTTCAGGGAGACTGCAAGACTTTCAGCCTGCAAGACTAAAACATGTGCCACAAACAACAAGGATGTGATTGCCCGAATTATTTGCTGAGTCAGTGAACTGATGGATAAGACTATCTAAAGCATCTGGTGCTAAATTCATGCTTCATGGTTCTAGGTGATTCTTCATACATGCATACATATGATGTACAATTCCTCTGCATAAGCAGAGACCTTGAACAGTGCTAAATTCATTGAGGATGGCTGCTAACATGTATTCTACTAAAAGCCCTTCATTTTTGCAGAACTTGAGCACAGCTGATATCAGATGAAAAGGCTTTGACTTTACTTAGTGGAAGCAGGGAATGCATTGCACAATCATTGATTCTTTTTGCCTCCCAGTAGCTTAACTATGATAAAGCACCGTATTGTTCAAATATTTATTTCGTAAGACAGATCCATGGAGATGGTGTTTTATAGAAGTGATTTGTCTATCGAAGCCCAGACATCACCGCTCGTGGGTTTTTTCCCCTTTAAAATAACTTTTCCCGATGGTGGAGCAATTTAATATTTACCCTGCAATCAAGCATCTTAAGAGCTTTCTTTTTTAAGGTGAAGGAGTCCAGACATGAGGCCCTCTTGATTTCTCCTAGTATCAAGGATCCCTGAGGTGATCAAACCTCTGCTGACAGGACAGAATCACAGAATGGGTCAGGTTAGAAGGGACCACAGTGGATCACCTGGTCCAACCTCCCTGCTCTAGCAGGGTCATCCTAGAACACACGGCACAGTATTGTGTCAGATGGTTCTCGAACATCTCCAGTGAGGGAGACACCACAACCCCTCTGGGCAACCTGTTCCAGTGCACAGTAACCCACAGAGTAAAGGAGATCTTCCTCATATTCAGGTGGAACTTCCTGTGCATCCGTTCTGTCTGTTGCCTCTTGTCTTACTGCTGGGCGACACTGAGCAGAGCCTGAATCCATCCTCTTGACACCCTCCCTAAAGATACTCACAGACCGTGATGAGGTCTCCTCTCAGTCATCACTCCTCCAGGCTGAACAGGCCCAGCTCCATGAACTTTTACTTGTAAGAGACATAGTCCAGTCCCTTGGTATGATGTCCCAGGGCATCATGCCTTACAATGCTGGTACTTCATTTCAACCCAGGGATCAGGAGGCTCCCATCTCACAGCAAACGTCTGTGTGGAATGAGTGGAAACACTGAGAAACCTGAAGATGCCTCGGCAACACAGAGGGCAAAACAAATGCTCTGCCCGGCGGGGCCGCTGTATGGACACACGAAGGGTACGGATACACATGGGGTATGGACGCAGGTGGAGTATGAAGACACGAAGGGCAGCTCTGCAGCGCCAAACAGGGCTCAGCTAGAGCCGCGCCCCCTCCGCGGCCTCTGCGGGGCGTCCCCGGCCGCGCTCCCACCGCCGGGACGGAGGCACCTGCTCCGGCAGCTCCGCCAGCGCCGGCTGCGGGGGAGTCGGGGGGGAGTCGCCGGGGACGCCCGCCCCGGATGCACACACGAGCCACAGCGTTCCCCCGAGAAAGGCAATTGTAACCCGTAATTGCTGACTCATTGCCGCTTGAAAACCGGCGGGCAGCCGGGTTCTGCAATTAACTCGTGCTCACACTGGCGTCCCTCCACTCCCTCGGGAACGGCCCGGCCTCCTCCGGCCCGGCCCGGACGCGGAGCTGAGTCTCGGGAGCGCGCCTAGCCCGCCCGCCCAGCTGCCGCCGCCGCCGCCGCCCNCACACACAGGGAAACACACACACACACCGGGACACACGGAAACACACACACGGGCCACTGGGACACAGACACGGACACAGGCACACGGAAGCGCACCCCGCGCCGCAAACATGGCGCTGGTGCCCTGCCAAGTACTGCGCGCCGCCATCCTCCTATCCTATTTCTCCATCCTATGCAATTACAAGGCCATTGACATGCCCGCGCATCAGACCTATGGAGGCAGCTGGAAATTTCTGACCTTCATAGACCTGGTAAGTGCCCTCGGCGGCGGCCGTGGCCCTGCCCCCTCCCTCGGGCTGCCCGTGGAGCGGCCGCGGCCCGGGCGCATCGCGGCCCCGGCGCTCGACGGCTTCGCCATGCGGTGACCTTAAAGCGGGGCGGCGACATGTTGGGGCTGCAGGGCCGGCCGCGAGAGGAGCCAGGCGGACACCGCGGAGCCGGGTGGTTTGAACGGAGAGAGGCACGGACAAAGCCGAGCGGCTGCTGCGTGCAAGCGGCCGTGGGGAAGGTGCGCCTGACGGCCTGTCACCCACCCCGCTGCTGATGATACGTTTCGCCTTTTCTAAAGGCCGACAGTGAACACCAGAACCTGCTGGCCCAGCATCTGGCTCCCGTGTGCTGTCAAAATAACATATATGTCTTGCTCCCTTTGGCCCTTCTGAAGTATCCATCTGTGACAGGTGCAAGTGTGTCAGTGATGCAGAAAGTGCCAGGCAACTCCAAGTTGCCAGATCCAGTTAGTTTTGGTTGCAAATCCATAAGCGAGTGTATGAAGTAAAAGACGCCATTTCATCATATTTCTTCATAAGGGTCCAGATCTGGAAGAGTCACCAGCATGCTGGCCTGCTGGAAAACACTAGGTGCTAGCCAGGGCTATTTTTAATCTGAGCTTCCTAGGCCTGCTGCCTCCACAACAAAGTGTTCCCTTAGTGCAGGTGGGAGGAAGAGGGAGCAGGAGGAAGAGAGGAAATGGGAGGAGAAACTTCGGTTTTGGTTCAGAAATATGATAGCCAACTTACACCTAGTACCTAGACCAAAATACTTCTTTTTTCTTTCTTTTCTTCTATCCACGGTGTAATTAGGTGAGAAATTTTGCGTTTCCAACTCAGTTACAGAAAAGTCCCAAAATGCAAGTATTTCAGTGCCTCCCAGTGATAACACCTCTCTCAGAACTTCACTGTAGATTCACAAGTATTGCTGCTATTGCCTACACGGATGGTACTGACTCAATAGGTTGTTAGTGAGCTTGGAGATCAAACTCAAACACTAGTAGCCAAGCAGGTCAAGTGTGCTAATTTCTGTATCAGGATCAAGTTAAGGTTCACTGAGCTCCATATTTAATTTACGGAGAAGAAGCGTCTACTGTATTTTTCACTTAGTCAGGATAATTGTTTTTGTAGGTGCAAAAATTTGCTGGAGCTCTGAGGGTCCACAGCAATATCTAGTGCTTTTGCTACAAGTGTAAATTGGTGTCTTACGGCTTGATGTTTCTCTGGAGGACAAACTAGAATCTATTTTTTTTTACCTTTTGGGTTGCTGAACAGTACTGTCTGTAATATTGGTTAATCGAAGTCATAATATAATCCCAGTAAATTAGGGGGGTAGCTGTTGACTTCAAGTGACAGTTGAACTGGAAGTGAACCAGCTAAAGCTGAAAGCTGATAATCTCTGAGTCTCCTTCACCTTTTTCTCTTTTCTCCTAGCCCTGACAGTTGCTTGAAGACTAAGTCAACCGGGGCTGTCATACAGTGAAAATTTAACTGTAAATGATAGTCATCATTTCCCAAAAATTACAGCCTTGTCTATGGCAGGTTCACGTGAACTTTTCCATCAAAGCATGTACCTGGTTCAGGCTACTTCTGCTGGGGCTCGAAAGGTCAAGGTAAATATGTAGTGCTTTCTAAAATATCTAGAATAGCTATCAACTGCAGCTAGTAATTTCTTTCCTTTAGCTAATAGTTGTCACGTGTTTCTCATAGTCAAGCCCAGTAGTTGAGAAAAGGTTTAGCAATTTATTGCCATCTTCAGTCCTTCAAAATAGCACACATTTCAATGGCTTGAATGCCTTTCTCAGTGGCTAGCCAGCATGCAGAGCTCTCCACTTGCTGATGATATTTCCTTACGTTCAAATGGCCCCGCCAGTATCTTATGTAAGTAAATCTATCTTTCTGTTCCCTGAGGCAACTAGGAGACTTGACGAAACAAAAACAGTTAGGTTCCTGAGGAGGATACCAGGAGGCATGGTTGGAGGATGTTAGGCACATTTCCAAAATCCTGTATCTTGACTAAGTCTTGAAAAGCTCTTCCATAAGTTTCAGTTTGTTCAGCCATGTGCACTCTTCCTGTGTCAGTCACATTCAAAGGCTGTCTAGACAAAATATCATCAATGCCAGTGTCTTGGCAGACGTGTGTTCTTGCTACAGATTGTACCTCCTGTTTGTGGAGATTTCATCTTTGACATCACAGAAGTACATAGAAGTTCTTTCTGCTTCCAAAAACTGCTACCAGTTTTTAGAAAAGTCAGTTTTTGACTTTAATCTGAAAAGTAATTCGGATTTTTTTTTCATCTGTCCATTTGCAAAGGGATATTCGTTCCAGTCTCAGGGTCCATAAATCTCTTGGAGTTTTAAGCAGCTGGTTTTGTAGAGGTGCTGTAGGAAATGATTTAGTTATCTGTAGGTAATATACTTGGAACTGGGTTATGAAAATCTAGTAGTTTGGACTCTAAAACACAGGATAGTAAAACATAAGTGTATGCAGTGATTTGAACAGTAGACTTTGTGCCCTCACACTGTTATGGAAGTTGAGCATTATGAGGAAGTTGTTTAACACAAATGTAATGTCCATCCAAAGTATTTTAGATGTTCATATTTAAGTAGTGTTTTGGATGCCAATATTCATATTTAATCTCTTCTGTCTTTGAATTAGGAAAGAAAACAAGTGCAACCTACCATGACTCCATGACTTCTTTTAGCTTCTGTCATTCTGCTTACCTTTTTT
>VXBU01000301.1:723141-766999 GCA_013400315.1 Bombycilla garrulus
GGATTTTTTTTTCATCTGTCCATTTGCAAAGGGATATTCGTTCCAGTCTCAGGGTCCATAAATCTCTTGGAGTTTTAAGCAGCTGGTTTTGTAGAGGTGCTGTAGGAAATGATTTAGTTATCTGTAGGTATGAAAAGGTATGAAAAGGTAAAGAGTTGCTGCCAAAATCAGTCGGTGGGCCCAGCAGATGGAATTACAGAACTGAATATTGAGGCTAGTTCAAAACTATGCATTGCTTTAATTTAAACCGAAACACAAACCAAGCCCTGAGGTTAGTTCCTGTGAAAACAGCAAAGAATTGGATTCAGATGGGATTTTTCAAGAAATGGGCCTAAAATTTCTTGTGTAGCTGCCTTTGTCTAACTCTGATTCACTATTTTGTGCTTTAATAGAAGGCTGCAGGACAGCGCTGTCCTGTGCCGCATTCTGTGTATTCATTGTTGAGCCTCATAGCCGAAATTTAAGTTAGGCCAGAAATGATGCTAGAAAGTACGATTCTTTGCAACAAATTTGTCATCTTACATAAATCCCTCAGAAATTTTCCTTACACAGTTCTGTAGGTACTTGAAGTAGCTGGATAAAAGATCATAGTATTTGGTCATCCTGCATACACTGCAATCAGACACTTGCCTTTATAAATAACATTTATTGAGGAATTAATTGCACCAACTTGTTTAAAAGTTGCTATCGCATTTTATTCTTCAGTTTCTCTTGGATCTCTTACTGTTGTTGGGAGAGGAGGCAAAATTAAATCGAGTATGTCTTCTGGAATAAAGTGGAGCCTATGGGTTCCAGAAGAAGAACAATTCTACATTTGTGTTCGGGTGTGTGCAACAATTAGCAGAAAAGTAACTTGGAGTTGTAAGTATGTACCTCCTTAGTAAGAGATGTGTTGGTCTAAATAGCTTCTAGTTTTCATTGTGCAATTTTTCTGGAAACCTTATTCCTCAAAGAAAGCAGAGTAAACCAAGATACTAGTACACAGGTATTAACAAGTTTATGGGGGTTTTTTTTCTTTTTATTTTATAATAATAAGGTCTCCTTGACCGGCCGCACAGGGTAGTTACAGAGACAAAAAGCAGGGCCAGATTTTTGGAAACAGTATCAAGTGTTGTGTTTTATGATTAATCATTGTAAAATTAATGGTCCCATTTTGAATATCAGAATGTTAACCTAGGTATTCCTATGCTTGATTCAGGGCAGCCAAAGATAGAGAGGAACAGATTTTGCTCATACATAAATCTGCCTGATGTTATACATTTATTATTCTCTTGAAAGAAGGAGCAGGATGTCTGTGTGAACTTTTTATACATTGCCTGGCAGATTGAGTTCTACAAAAAATAGGCGTGTGCTCTGTTCCCAGCACATATTTTTTGCCAGTAAATGCTGTATTTTTTTTTTCCAGAAAACACCTTTAGATTTAGTTTAAGTTGAAATAAGTGATCAGAACTTAGTTCCTTGTCTTTGAAAACTTCCAGAGGGCCATTATGAACAGGACTAGAAACTTGAGTTATTTGACTTATAATTTATTTATTTAGTGTATTAGTTATTAAGGTATATGAGATACAGTTACTAAACAACAAAAAAAAGATACCAGTTTAACAAAGTGTAGCTAAAAATTTTTGGTGATTTGTGCTCAGTTTGACTTTAGTCAAGCTGATGGGAAATAAAAGGACCAGAAAATACTAGAGGCCAAAAGTTTCAGAACTAAGCTGTACTATTGGTGTATTATCTGAAATGGAGCAAGTTTCATTGCTAGCTGTATGGGTTACACTTGCCACAAACAGAGGGCAAAACTGAAAACACATTACACACTCTATGGACTATAACTATGACTGTTTTACAGGATTTCCCTTGGTAAAATAAATTTCACCTCCTTTTTCATCATCTGTAAAGTCAGCCTGATACGCAAGTGTTTCATGGCTTCTGAGTGAAAAGATTCCAAAAGTGTAAAATATTACTATGTCTTATTCCCAATAGTAATTCATCATCATATCTAAATATCCTTGTGGCCTTACTACAGCAGAGAATTCAGTCAATGGAGAATTTACCAGTTTACATAGAAAGGGATTGCTTTTTCAGGAATAACAAGATGAGGTTTCTTAATGATACTTAAGGTATTTGTGAGAAAAGGTAACAATATTTAAACTATTTGAGAGAAAAGATCATGTAGGAGAGCCTTTTAAGTGTTTCAGGGATTTTTTTCACTCTTGGGCTGTCAGCATGTCTGGGAACCAGTAATGTATAGTGCTGTTATGCAGTAATAAAATTGTAATAGTGTCACCCTTTTTTATTCATAGACCCGTGTTTTCCATTTGCTGTTGGTAGTGCTATTACAAGTTGAGTGGAATTTGAGCACTACATTGAAGTGTTCAGTTTTCCCATTGCATTAGTCTGCCTTTATTTTACAGTTGTACTTAAGTATGATGTACATTTAATTTGGGAATTCTCAGGGAAGTTACAGCTATCTTGAACTATTTGTGTTGGTAATAGGTTGGCAGCATAAAGCAGGAGAATGGAAGAGAGGAAAAGTTGGGATCACTTTATATGATGATAGATTTAACTAATGTCAGTAATATTATCTTAGAACTTGGAGTAGGTAAGTGGTATGCAACAGTGCTGTCTTTTACAGCAGTGTATAGGCTGTAGAGTTTCAATTTCAATTGTAGAAACTTCAACTGTAAAATTTCAGTTACAGTTTGTACAGTTTCAAATTATGACAACTTGAAGAAGTTGGTTGGGTAGTCTTTCTGTTACCCTTATTTACTTAAATTGTGTAACAGTTGAATTATTTTCTTTAAAATTTTATTATAGAGGTAAGGATAATTCAGATAATCATATATGCCTTCACATGGCAAAATTGTTTTAAACAAGGACAACACATCTAGTGTTCTATGTTAGTGTTCTTTGCTGAAGTCATTTGGGTTCTGAGCTGTCCTGATCCATTGTGAATATAAGTATATAAAAATTATTTAATCAATGTGGTTTTGACCTTATATTTGTGTTATATTAATGCAGCCATGTAAGTTTGTACAAGAAGTAGATTCTGGAGGATTGTAAGATCTTCTTAAGTTGTAATAAAGTTCTATATAACCTATCAAATAGTACTCTTAACTAGTATAGAAAATAGCAAATTTAATGTTCTAAATTAAATATATTTGTAATAAAGATCAAATAACACTTGATGCTTTGCGGTTACGTGAACCTTAGGATTACAAAGGTTTNCTTAGGATTTACAAAGGTTTGTAGGGTAGATGTCCATGTGGGTAATTAGTTGCTTTGTCCTTTGGCTGAAAAAGAAACTTGATTATCTGAAAACTGGGAAACCATGACATGATAAAAAATATTTTATTATTGGGGTGCTGGAAATCTCAAATGTGCTAATATACCACTATACAACAAAATTGAAGTTGACCTGTAGGTAAGAAAAAAAGTCTTTGTGAAATTACGAAAGCTTCACATTCCACAGATAAAAGCNATTCACATTCCACAGATAAAAGTTTGCAGATTTGAATAAAGGAAAATGATAGAATGTCATAAAGAAAAAAACAGGCAATTCTGCAGTGTATTGAACACAATATATGAGACTCATTGTGAAGGATTATGCCGAGTGTGTATTTATCAGAACAAACCAATAAAAAAAAATCTTAGATTCCTTCTATTAGATGAGGTATTTTCTGCGTTGCAACCTTCCATATCTAATAGTAGATTTTATGAGGGCCTGCATATCCTAATCCAGTATTTAGAAAACATTTTTGTAATTGTGCTACTTTAATATAGACTCTGATATTGGGAGGAGCTCAGTGTGGGTGGAGAATTTCTTGTCATTTGGAGTTCTAATTGCTAATGCAATTCCAGACAGTAAACATAAAAAAGATCGCCACCAGTGACAGATTAGTATGCTTTCTGCAGAATTCAAGAGTGAAATAAATATTGGTGCATAAGAAAGTTCACACTGGATGTTTCTGTATTTGAAATAAAAGTGATGTTATTGCTTGCCAAACACTCATGCAAAACACCAAACTCCTTTCAGTGTAGGTTTTTGTGGGTTTCTTAAAGTATTTGAATCTGAGNTTACATTCTCCCTGTACTGTATTTTCCAAGGCTCTGAATTTCTTATTGGTCTTCAAAGCCTTGCAGGCTTTGTTCCATTACTCTTACTATGTATAATGCAAGATTTTTTCAACTCAGCATAGTTAAATATGCTACCACTGAAATAGCTGTCTTTAACTTTAGTGGATGGAAAAGTTAATCCAACTCTGAAGAAAAAACAAAATCTGTTGGAAGCTGAAGTAAAACTTTGAGACTTTTCAGACAGCAGGAAACTCTAATGGAAGTTAAAATTTGTAAGTATATTTTGGTAAGACTTAATTTACTGAAAAATTGCTTTTGTGCTGCAAATTTTAGTGATTTTGTTGGTTGACAACAGGCTAAGCTCATGTGAAATGCTAGGGGAAAATAAGAACCTGATTTTCATTTGTATGAAGACTCCTTCTGGCAACTTAGCTAAATCCATGCAATTTTCCCATGAGAGTTTGAAAGTACCATTTGAATACCTCTAGTTGCATTCCCTGAACATCTTGTCTTGCCACTGCCCTTACAAGCACCCAGTTTACAGTAGGTTTTCCAAACAAATATTCCAAAAGGTGCAGTTGTATAATAATTTCCACTTAAATCTGTGTGTAGCTGATGTGGTTCAGTCAACTTCTGCTGCAGTTGTCTGTCAGGTTAGTTGTTTTAAAGTGCATGAGGACTCTGAAGTGTAGCTTAAAACAAAACTAGTATTGCTGCATTTTTCCTAGATGAATATTTGGTGTCCTGGTAAAGTAGAAAAAAGAGAGAACAGGATGTGCATGAGATGCAGGAGAACAGGATGTAAAATCTCTCACTAACTCCTTCCTTACTTGTAAAGCAACGCAAAGGAGGTGATGGAGTTTTGAAATAAAGTGGTCCAAGTGAAAGAATTTGAGAGGCTGAATCTTAACTCTACAAATGCTGCTAGACTCTTCAGGCTGTTTGAGTTGCTTGTGCAGGGAGGCACCTGGGTGAAAATTTAAGTTTTAATCTATTAGGGATTGATTGGCTTATTTTCGGTTTCAGGCAGTGCTGCCTGTATTTGTATATTTTTTTTTAACCTAGGGGTTTGTGTACCTGAGGGTAATTTTTTTTTTCTTCCCTATATTTGTGTATATTTTATAATACGTCTTGAAGCCTTCTGGTCCTGGCAGCACTTAAGTAATAAATCGCTATTTATTATTTTAATTACAAATATTACTAGAATTCAGCTGGAGTGGGAGTTCCACATGGAAAGCACAGGTACTTGATCAGAAGCAAAAGGAAGAAAAAGAAACTGCTGACTTTAAATGCTGCTATATGAGTTGGTAAAATGCAAGAATACAAAAGGGATGTTTTCCCTGTGAGGTGCTTAACAAGCTTGTGCCTGAAGTGCTGGAAGCATTTCATGTATTAGGGCAAGTGGCTGATCCTGAGGCACAGCAGTAGGGCTACTTCCTGTAGGGGAGACACAAGCTGTTTATAGCCAGTGCTTGCTCAGGCTCAGCTGTGTACAGAAAGGAAGTAGGGAAGTGGGAGAGAAAAGGAATCACACATGACAGCACCTGGGGCGCGTATGTGACAGAGTGCACCGTGCTGACCAGTCTTGTGACAAACTGGTGTTTAGGTATTTGACTGCCGGCTATGAGGACAAAGTGAGGGAAAGCAAGGGGTGGGGATACAGGGTGGCTGGTATTTTTTGGCTAAGCCAGCATGTGTTAGCTCTCTCAGACTTCCCTTTCCTGTTCCTCTCTGTCATTTCTTCCCCCCACACACCCACACAGTCTCCCCACACAGCCCCCCCGGCTGGGGGCACTGGTGCCACAGCACCACTTGCCTGCGCATCCGTGTTTGGCTTAGCATGCTTTGTTCAGCGCAGGGTGCTTGCAAAGCTCGTCCCTCGTTAGAAGCCATATGCACTGACAGATGCAGAGGTCCTCATTTGCTGTTCACTTAGGCTTACAAACAAATGGAGACTCCATGCTGTGAAAACGTTCTTAACCTGGGTTTACTTGTTCTATCGATGTTCCAAGGACTGTGCAGTAGACACAATTTTCTGCATTCCAGTAGGTCCCAGGAAGTGAGTCCTAAGAGTGGGTGAGTCATGATGGAAGCCTCTGCTGTGTGGAACTGCATGGCACTGTACTTTTAAACTGGACTTTCAGGAGGCTGAAAGGGATTTGATGTGTTCAGGTGTGTGTGGATACACCTCTTTGTGTATGTTTGATATAATAGTTACTTACCTATGCTGCACATAATTTGAAAATACCAAACTGTTCATAAGAGCTGCTCTGTTCCATAGCCTTTCCGTATGCTGTGCTCATCTCATAGTAAACAGGTCTGCTATTACTGAAGTCAATGTAGGTGACTAATTAATAAACAATGGGTCAAAGATTATTGCAGTTCAAGAAGCTGTTCAAGATTTTCAGTGTCAACTGTAGAGGACAGGAGAGAGTAGGCAGCTTTTGGGTCAGCAGTCTCATGACCTACCGTGGCTAGAAAGGGATATTCCTGCATTTATTAAGGAGCTAATGATGTTTCTAGTTCTAATGTATTATTATAGAAGATTAGCATTGAAATCTCCTTGGCACATTGCCAGTATAATTTCAGAAGCTAGACACCTCTGGTTTTCCATAGATTGTATTCTGTGCTATTAAGTTATATGTCATTTCAGGCTAAGTTTTGTTTGGGGTTTTTTTGTTCGTTTGGTTGGGGTTTTTTTCTCATGGTTTGGGGCAGAAGCTACTTAAAATTATTATAAAATATTACCAAAATACTTCAAAGCTGGTTTATTCCCTATTAATTACAAGACTGAGTTCAAATGATGAGATGTATTTTATGAGAATGCATTTTCGAAAAGGGTGGAGTGACCTCTTGTTACTTTGAGGATTTGGGCCAGTAGGATCTGAACTTCTTGATTTTAAAATTCAACCTGCAACGTAAAAGCAAAATATGAATGTTTTTGAGGGTGTGCAAGAGATGACTCTTTTCATCCACTGCTGGCTTTGTCAGTGAAAATGCTGTCGCTTTGCCCTGATCCATTTGTGCCTCTTATCACCTAGTCAGTCTCCTCAATTACAAGTCGCTGTCAGCTATCAGTATATTTTCTGGCTTTTTTTTTTTTTTTTCTTATAGGAATCCCCCTGTCTGATATCTCTTTCCCTGTTCTAATATCTTCTAAGCCAGCACAGTCTCCTTGATCTTTCAGCTCTGCATCACAATTCCAATTGCATACCCAGTACTCTTCCAGAAGCCTATGTTTTCCTGTCAAGTGCTGCTTTTCTAACCCCACCTACTCCTTACACTCCTTCTCCACCGTTCACACATACTGTCTTTAATCCCAGTGCATTTACTCTCATGTATTCTTCTGCATTCTCACCCTGTCCTCCCCAAATACCAGATCTACTCAGTGTTATTCATTCTCTTTTGGTTTTAAGGCACCTCTTGTTTTTAAAGCACCCAAACCAGTAACAAATAAGCCATCTCCCCTTAGAAAAACTTGATCTTGGTGTGGTGTGGCCTTAAATAAACCAGTTCGGAAATTATGCTGTTACATAAGACTCTTAGCTTTGCTTTCTGTTTTTGAACAAGTTTTTAAGCATCCTGGTTACAGGAAAAAAAAGCCTGTAAGTGTTAAGCATAATGGATCATGATCCTAATGTTCATTACAGTGTTAAAATCTTGTCATTTCTTGGTAGTCTGCCATTCAATTTTTTTATGATAAAATTTCCAATTCAGACGCAGGTCCTTGAAAAAAACTGACACTTAACATGAAAAATCAAAGTTACAAACAAAATCAGTATTTATTCAGGCATCTTCCATCTTTGTTTTTTTTTAATGTGCTTGTTTTAAATGAGATGCTAAAATTATTTAAATTTTATTTTATATTTCCTAATAAGAAAACTTGTATTTTAATAACTGTCCTGAGGTTTGAAATCTACTAATTTCAGTGAAATGAACAAAAATATTTTTTAACATTGTTTAGCTTGTCAGCTGTTAATAGAAGCAGCTTTTTTTTTTCATGTGAACGTATACAAGTACTTGTATGTTGTTTGTGCGTGCAGATTTTGGCTGTATGCCACCTGGTGCAATTTAGGAGTAAGGAAAGAGAGAAATATAAATTTCACGGTGGTAACTTTCTCCTCAAACCCACATGAGAACATACTCATTTTTTGTCAGGGGTTACCAGATACAGATGTGCCTGCCATGGCTCCATTCCCCCATTTCCAGACATGAGCAAGGCTGAACACATGCCCAATGGACACATACAAAGACGGAAGTGTAAAATCAGGTTGCCTCTAACCCAGGTCAATACACATACAATTCTGATTGGACTAGGTGGTTTACAGTCAATATCTTTTAAGATATGTCAGCCAGGATGTCAAGTGATGTTTGGAACAAGGAACGCTCAATATATGACTCACCTGGAGTATGTAATCCTGCCTGGTTAGCCTTCCTGTGCTGAACACAGGGCTGGGCAGCAGTCAGGGTGCTGTGTTATGATGGGAGCGCTTTGGTCTCGGTGCCACTTTTGTCAGAGAGTCTGGCCCTACCTGTGTGGCACATCCCTGGAATCAGTGTTCACAACTGCCTCGTGATAAAATGTCCCAGGAGGTCAGTGCATCTTGCAAAGGTCCAGATCTACAGGGATATTTTGATATTACTTCCAACAGCTAATGGGAAGGTAGCAAAGATCTTGAGCTGCAGGGGTATTTTGATGTTACTTTTGACAGATGATGGAAGGTATTCTCTCTGTATTATTCACCTGTGTTCTGTCTAGTTTGCACAGGAGTTGAGATCAAACTCCCAGTTCTAGGAGATACAAAGCATCCACATATGTATGTGACTTAGAAATATGTGATTTTTCAGCACATTGCAAGATCAGACGTAAAATAGTGAAGGAGGCTTTCTTCTGTGAGTTTTTTTTTTTTTTAATGCCTCTTCTGTTGTGATTGTAAATTTAGAAATTACGAATTTGTTCCAGATGGGAAGAAAAAAATGAATCTCATAATTTCTTGCGAGGAAAAAGATTTAGAAGAATTATTTCAAATTCATGGTGCAGATGAACTGATCAAGTGAAAATGACATTTGATTGTCTTCATTAAAACACTTGGACAAAATAACGTTACAAAGGAATTTGCCATTGCAGTGAGAAATTATTATTCAGAAATATTTTGTCAATAGTATTAATTGAATATGTGTTAAATTTTCCTTTAGCAAGGGTCAGATCAATGTGGACTATAACACTAAAAGTTGTGACTTAATCATAACGTTACCTTATTTCATAGGAATTATACCTGTGCTGCACTGAATAGTCAATGCAAACTTAAATTTGGAAGTGAGAGTCAGGAGAGGATATAATAAATCCAAGCCCTGAACAACTGTTTAACCTTTCTCTTTAAGTATGTACAACGTGATTACAGGGATTAATAAGTATTTTGAAGACAGAACCAAATAATAATAATAATAATAATATGGTACAAGGAAAGTTCTCTTCTGGCTAGTCTTTCCCTCACAGACCTTGTATTTTGCCTGTCTTGTTTCTTGTGCTAAGTAAGTGAATGTGACCAAACAGTATTTGCCAGACAAAGAACTGTAGTGATGGAGACAAACATGTTTTATGAGATACTTATTTGCATGGTGTGCCTGTATCTCAGTGGTGTATTTTCAGACAAGGTCTCTTTGGCTAGGCTGTGGTACAGACAGCCTTGAGCGCTCATTCTGAATCACTCCAGTGTCTTCGTGCTGCTCTCAAGTGTATATATCTTGTGTGAGAGAAGACATATCCTTGATACTCAGAATTCCATAGGGTAAACTGACCTTTTTAAAGAGCTCTTTCTAAGCCAGGTAGATGGGGATTCAGCATTCTGAATCAGACCTGGAACAGACCCATCTTTTATTAATATTATGTCTTTCGATTTACTGTAGGAAGACACTGAAGTGATTAAGTGTACCAGCAGTCTGCATAAAACGCCTGGGTGACCTCCAAAGCACTATGATAAATATCAAAGAAAAAATTTTAAACCTGTACGATCAGCTTAAGGAAAATTAAGTATCTCAGTTTTTTGGAAATGCTGTTAAAGTAGGAAGACAGGTAGAGTGGCAGGAGATCTAGGTCACATCCTCATGCATATGGCCTAAAATGAATGAGTATGCTGGGTGGAAAAATATTTTTCCCCTGGAGTTTGCTTTGCAGTATTTCTCCTTGGTAGTCTTCCCAAAAGAAAGCACGGGTAAATAGTATAAACAGCTGATTGACCATTCTAAATGATCACTCTTATCTGTTCTCTTTAGGGATGCTTACATGTGTACCATCTCCTTTGTTCTCCTTATTCCAAGAAAGAAGCAGTACACACGTAGATAGAGTTCTAATGAAAAAAACTAACATCTTCTGATAGCAAATGTCCTACTACAATTCCTTTATAGTGCCACTGTACCTTTTATTACAAGTTCTGAAAGCACTTAAGAAATATTTGCTAACTAAGCCTCACATCTCTCTGCAGAGAAGTGTGATTTGAACAAAATGCAAGCACAGCAGACAAGACACTGAAATGGACTGGATATACAGTCATTAAAATCCTTTAGGAATTACTTTAGTTGTGTAACCTGTATGTAGAACGTTAATCTCAGGTGTTTCAGGGGTGATGTGGGGCAGAGGTTGCCCTCAGATTACTCCTATTCAGCCTTTGGGGTTTTTTGCGGGTGGGGCTGGAGGTGAGGCTGGCTATTTAACCTGCTCTGCCTGGGCTGTTAAGCATCACCTCCAGTTTGCCCTGTCTCACCTGGTGATTCGCTGCTGCTGCTGCAGCTGCTGTTCACAAAGATACGGGAAATGTGTGGACATTGCCATCAGGTGTGAGTGAACTCAGGTACTGAACCTTGGTGGAACAGGAGCAACCTAACTCCACTTTGGCTCCACCTTCTTCTGTTGTCCAAGATAAGACCACAGCCTGAGGTAGCTTTGGCCCTTCTTGGTGTTGCAACAGGCAGTCTTCTCAGCCTGCACCTACCCAGCCACTGTAGGGCAAGAGGCGGGGAGAGGCAGGGTGCATGTTTACAAGCTGGATGTAGGCGAGGGCATTTCATGGCACAGGAAGGGTGATCTGAGTACAGGCTGCTGATGAGGGAGCAAAGAGGAGACACAGCTATTTAAGTGGTAGAATGTAGGCTACTGCTGTGGGTGCAGAGTGGGCGATAGCTGTAGCAGCACTTCAAGAGACATACTTCCAGCAGGGCAAGTTGACCTTAAGAGAAAAAAGATGAGGCCATAGACTGGAGATGTGCCTGTGTGCAGTCTGAGTTCAGGACATTCTCAGTCTGCAACAGCTGTTGGAATTATGGACATATTTCTGGACAGAAGGAGGTGTACCTGCACTGTGTAGCATATGTGGCATAAATGAAGAATATCTCGGAAATGTTGAACCTGCTGGGTGTATACTGTGAAGTTAATCCCTGTGCGAACAGTAGGTGTTTATGCAGAAGAACCAGGCATTCAGCAGCCTGGACAAGTACCACGAATCCTCACACGCTGCCTGAAGAGAATTTCTAGCTGGAAAGAGGGAAGAATGAATGTAGGGTAGCTCTAACCTACACGGTGAACATGTAGGTTAGCATGGAGGCTTCCACCCACACGACCTACTTGTGGAACGGCTTCTTTTTTGAAATAAACAGCACGGTATCATCCATGCCTGTTTGAGTAGGACGTGTATTTCTGTTGGCTGGAAGAAAGGAAGGTACAGTTGTCAAGCCCAGATGGAGGTTTTGAAATATGCATGATAGTGGCAGCTGTGTGTGGGAAGAATGAGTTGAAGTGTGTTGAGGAGGAGGAGGAGGCTTGTTTACTGTACTACTGCCTTCTTGTAGCTGTGGAGTTGAATGAGGAGAGAAATGCGGAATGTGTTTCATGTCCGTTGATTATTGCTTCACTGTGCTGGACAATTTTTTTTTCCCAATATTCATAATTTGTTTGACAATTCATAAAGGATCAGTGATTTGCAGTGAAAGAGACTGCAAAGACACATAATCTGTATTTTGACAATCCTGGATCCTCATGGATCAAGTCCCTGATTTCCTGAACTGGGCCCTTCTGCGTGAAAGATCCATGTTGAAAGCTGGGCTGAGGCAGCTGTGTGCATGCTTGGAAGAGGAATGCATTGTCCTGTCAGCCTTTTTGTTCCTGAATTTTGTGTGTGCCCTTATTAGTGTATTTTGTAGTCTGTGGTTTTGTAAACGGTGAAGCCTATGTGTGACTGGCATTTGGGTGTCAGGGCCGTGTTTTGCTGCTGCTGTAGTCACTGGTTGGCAGTGATGCTCAGGGGTGGTGGCAGGTAAGACCTGGCTGAAGACAGAGGTGTGCAGCTCACCCTCTTCCTCCCGGAGAAACAAGGGCAGTCAGGGACAGATCTGAGACCTCCCAGCCAAGCCCTGCATACAGGCAGCCTGCTGCTTGGTTCCTGGATGCCTGCCTTTCTCTCTCTGCTTGGAAAGGCAACCTGTCATGCTGAGCTGAGGCAGCCTGTGAGGAGACCCAGCTTTCATAGCACCCCATCTTTTCATTACTAAATGCAATGCCAACCCAATAGGTTTAGTGATTCGCAAGAGAGAATGTATGTATATGTACTTATTTGTACTTAGGATTATAAAAGAGAGGAGGATGTGCCATACACAACAAAAAGTATTACATTTTTATAGTGAAGTGGATAGAGTCAAGTTAATTCACAACCTCCTTTGGGTTTTATGTTTTCTTTAGATTTTTATTCATGGCTTTTCAGTCATCTCATTGATTAACACTTTCTATGGGGAGAATAAGATTTTGTGTTTTTTTCTTCTTCTCACAAGGTTGTTTTCTAAACATGTTTTATTATGTATATATTTTTTGCATTCCCATCCCAGAGCTTGAAATCAGTATTTTCTGAATAATTCCCTAGTATCTCTTTGAGCTATGTGGCCTATGAAGCTCTTTGACTTTAATTAATCTAAATGATCTAAAAAAGTCTGAAGATCTAAAGTTTTCTCTTAGAAGAATATCAAGAAGTCATGAACCCTAATAACTCCTAGAATCAGAGAGTCAGTTTGTGCGACAGGTGTTTTACTTTATGCTAGTGCTTCATTTGTTCTGTGCTGTCTTGAGAGCCTTTGCTCTTACACTCAGGTAAGGTGTATCTGTCTGCAGCATGCCAGTTAATGTAGTGGATGGCTTCCAGATACACCTGATCTTGAGAATGGCTGCCATTTTAATCTCTAATCATATGACAGTGACTTCCTGATTTTTATCAGTAGAAAGTCTACATCCCAAGTCATTAATCTGATTTGTGCTTTAAGCTTACAGCTATCAGACTTCTATCTTAAGCTTACAGTTATCAGACTAAACATCCTTCTATCCCTCTTCATTTTCTTGTGGGTCTGTGAACAAAGTGTGCTTCAGACCTGTGCCATTCATGAGGTATGCCCCGAAGTATTTTATAAAGAACCTCAGCCACAAAAAGAAGCAATATTGGTATTATCCTTGATACCGCTTTTCCACAGCTTTTTTTTTTTTTTTTACCTCAACTGTGACATGGACAACAGTGTAAAGAGCCAGATTTAGGGGTCATCAAATGTTTTGTATGACCAGTTCTCAGGAAATTGCATGAGTCTCTAAAATCCAGTTTTCTTGAAGTCATGAAAGGCACTTAATTGATCAAAGAGTAAAACCATCAAAAAGTGAAATTTACAAGTGTTTGTGTTGGACAAACACAACATCTTCACAACACTTCAAACTGAAGATGTTGCTGCAAATGGAGTGTGAAAAAATTATCTGCTTAATTAGTAGTAAACAATCATGGCAGCAAAGGAATTTTAGGTGTTTATATTCTATTAATCATAGTCCAGATTTGCTTCTAACAATTTTACTTTGAAAATTAGGCTAGATTTATTATTGTTCTACACTTTTCCAAATGAAGATGTAAGTTTTTTACTGCCTGAATTTCTGTGCATTCTTCATCCAGTTTTAAGGCCTCTGGCTTGCACCTTGTGTTGTCATTTATGTCTTAGCAATACTATCATTACATACACATCGTTTTCATCTGATAGTGCTCACACCTTGTCTTCTCTGTGTATGTAGGCATAGAGGAGATTGAAGGTTCAAGACATAGCCTTTGTCCAGCCTTTCTTTCTTCCATGAAGCAGATACCATTTAGAAATACCAGTTCAATCTGGTAAACAGGCAAACTGAAGCATTCAGTTAAATTTTTGCACTCCTTGTCAAGGTCTGCAACTGAAAATACTTTTTTTTTCCATGATAGAATTATCATATGGGCATTGCTTTATCAGCAAAAGACAGATGTCAGTGGTGTTTATTTAGAAGTGTGCATGTGTATATTAAGTATGAGCATTCAAAAGATGTCTATAGGAGAGGGAGATAATCAAATCCTGAAGAATTTCTGCCAACTGACTTCTGTCAAGGTCAGAAGGATTATTTAATGAGTCTTACTCAGTCAAGAGTTTTGACTGTCTTCTTCTAGAAAGTCCTGAGCTTTAAGATGTCATCACAAGGAGTAAATTCTCTGGGCTTCAGGTTATCTATAAAATTGACAATAAAAGTAGCTATTGTTACTTCCCTGGATGATGTCTTCAAGTAAAATATGATTTTTCACTGTTTTGTACCTCGGGCTATGAATTCTAGTAGGTTTCCTTTTCAGTTTCTTTTAAAGTCCTGTCTGTAAATGTTAAATGGTTGTAGAGACTCTCCTGAAATACTAGCTGTAATTTTTCTTCACAGTTTCTACAAATAAATCAGTAAACCAGTATTTTTTAACTACATTAGAGAATATTTGTTGCGTTAATATATAGGATATTTTATCAAATGTTCTGAACATCAAGGAAAAAAATTATTAAAAGAAAAACAAACCAGCAGCCTAATTTTACCTGACAGTATGTAGAGGAATCAGTTATGGTCCTTCAACATGGCTTATCTGAAAGTCCGTCTTGTGGAGTTTTTCTATGCTTTCATACTCCAAATGGTTAGAAAAATGAGGGTTTTTTTAGAAACTTAGCTGCAGTTAAAGTTCAGTAACCACCAGCAGAAGTAGAGTACTGTCATGATTTAACCCCGGCCAGCAGCAGAGCACCATGCAGCCCTCACTCATTCCCCTGTGGTGGGATCAGGGTGAGAATCAGGAGAGTAAAAGTGAGAAAACCTGTGGGTTGTGCTAAAGGCAGTTCAATAGGAAAAGCAAAAGCCATGCACACAAGCAAAGCAAAGCAAAACAAGGAGTTTGTTTGCCACTTGCCTGGGCAAGGTGGCATTCAGCCACCTTCAGGAAAGCAGGGCTCTATCGCACATCAAGGTTTATTGGGAAGACAGATGCCATCACGCCAAACATCCCCCTCTTCCTTCTTTTTCCCTCAATTTTATATAAGGAACATGATACTGTATGCTATGGAATATCCCTTTGCTCTATTGGGATCAGATGTCCCAAGTTCGTGTTCACCCCCAGCTTCCTCACTGGTGGGGCAGTGTGAGAGGCAGAAAAAGCCTGGACTTGGTGCAAGCACTGCTCAGCAGTAATTTAAACATCTATTTTCAACACTTTTCAACACTAATCTAAAACATAGTCCCATATTAGCTACTATGAAAGAAATTTATTTTATCTATTTGTGCTGCATGTATACAGCACAAATAGAAGCTCAGAGAACACTGCATACCTCTGAGATCCATTCAGGGTGTACTACAGGGCCAAATGAAGGAGAAGGACACCCTCCCCGAACAGGACATGTAATGAGAATAGTTGAATCTTGTTTGTGGAGTGTATGAAGGCTACATAGAACTGAACTTGTAAGGGAAAAGGTAGCAACAATCATCCTACCACCCTCTCTTTTTCTTGTTATTTCTTTCATCTGAATTTATCTCTGCAGGCTGAAATAAATGTAATTATGGTGCCCTAAACAGGCATTAAGGTTCAGGGTTCTAGCTCTAGTTTTCAGGACCAGTGGTGAGGAATAGCAGACTCCCTTTGAGCAATGTACACGTCCAAGGTATTAAACTGGAAGACTCTGATATCCCAAGACAAACTAAAGTTTTCAATTCAGTTGCTACCAGCAATAGAGAAAATCACTTTTGTTGCATCTATATCTTGCCTCTTATATTTTAAGTGATAGAAGACTCAACTAAGTGAAAAGAGAATTTCATCCTGGTTTGGTATTGTCTATATTGCTCACAGATATGAACAACCATGTATGGGAATTCAAATCCTTAAATTATTCTCCCAGTTGATAAGCCCTTTCATAACATACCATTAGCTGTTGGAAAGACTACCTGCAAAAATTTAATAAGCTTTTTCAAGAAATTAAATTAGTGCTACATTTCATATGCAACTTGCCTGGCTGATACTGATTTTTTTTTTTATCAATAGTATGCATCTTGGCTAAAAGTTGAATTGATGTTAGTTTGCTGCTGACACCAGCAAGGTGGATGCAGGAAAAAAATTCCATGATGAAGACCTCACCAAAGAATGGATAGCATCCCTTCAATGTGAACCAGAAGTTTGACATGCTTTGAGTAAGAATTCTTTGTATGACTGAAGAACAGTGGACTGTAAAATTACAAAGAAAAGACAAAGCTATTTGTTTCAATGTCTTTTGGATTCATGGAGATAGAAGCAGATTTTGAACAGTCACTAGAGACTTAAAAGGCAGTTCTGGTATGTAAGTTTGTATGTAAAAACTTCCTGTCCTGTTTAGACAGAAAATGGCAATGAAAGAATCAGTAAGGTACATGCATAAACATGCACAGATAACTCTTCTTTATTCTAATGAGTGAGTTGAACCTGTCAAGTGCATATGTTGCAACCACAGAATGATTTCCAGTTTTACATGGGTGACAACTTGGATAGGGTTTGAATTTTTTTTTGTTGTTTCTATATAAGCATATGAAATAGAAACCAGGTGCTACTGAGTACCAATTAGTTAGTGGTAGTCTAGTATACAATTTTAAAGTGAAATCTTCACTTGGTCTATGTCCCCTGACTCCTTTCTTTGCCCTCTGAGTAACATGTTTGAAGTCTGGCCAGCAGGGAGACACTTATATAAGACCATTGAAGCAGTGTCTGTTCACCAGAATCCTCATGTGAAGCTTAAACCTGTAATGACCATAGGAAAAGTCCTTCAGTAAATTGCGAAAATAGTTCAGAAGTGTTTAAAATTATGTGATCAGCTGGAGTCATTCAAGAGATATGTGAATTTCACAGTGAAGAGATTTCATAATCCTTGATGCAACTAAACACTTTCCTTACATGAAGCCCCAGACTTACTGTAATCATAGGATCACTCAAGTTGGAAAGTAAGCCATGAGGTCATCTAGTCCAATCCCTTAGTCAGACCATGCTCAGCACTGACCCAGCTTTCGTAGGACTTTGTACACCTGAGTTCTGACTGATAAGATGGAAACTTCCACTCTTCTATAGTTACACATCCGTCTCTTTCTGTTGTGTTGTACAGAGCTGCTTAATCACACTGTCTGCTAAGGATCTCACTGGTGATAATCCTGTTTGCTGGATGTGTCATAGTGTAACACACTCGTGATCCATCATGTATCTCAGTACAGCATATTTTCAAGTCCTTTATAAACATATACTACACATACAAATTTTTCACTAGTTCTTGTTAAATCTAGATGGAGACTGTGCTATTGAAGTTTATAACAGGAACCACACCACAGAACTATTTAAAGGTAATGGTTAAGCACCAGAGTTAAGTTGCCTTCGGTTTTAATTGCTTTTTTGGTAACGCTGCTATCCTCTGCAGATGCAGAGAAAGTATTTCTTGTTATTCATTAGGTTAGTTCAGTAACTATTTCATTCACACAGAATGAAGAGAAATCAATTCAGTAAGAAACCATCTGAGAGTTAGAAAGTAGGAAAACTGGTTTTCCTCCTACTCACCTGCGAATAACAATGAGGTGTGGGAGGATATCTACTACCTCTAAAATCTTGTAGAGCATAGTTAAAAGAAACACTAAATCTGGTTTTACTTACTACAGAAAACATATAGTCTCTTTTTCTTTAGTATGTAATTTAAATACATAATGTGTTGTTTTAAGTTTTTCTTTGCATTTGCAACACATCTAAAGTTAAGATCATTTATTTACTTCAGAACTGTTCAGAATTCTGCTTGGAGATGTTTCAGCATATTCTAGCCTATCACCAGTCATGATACTTATCTAACAGAAATAACATAAATGCACTATTTTAATCACCATTTTATACTGTAATAAAAAATAGGGAGTATAGTAAAAACAAAGATTTCATTTTTTAGGGGAAGTGTTTGCCATATTGTTACTTGGTTTTGCCCCTTACAAGTCTGGTTACCTTCCCGATCTCTGGAGTCCTTTTTGCTGCCCATGGTTGACTAGGTGATTGTGTTCAGTGGGACGTTTTTGTAATGCTCACATGGCATCAATGTCTGAGGCCTTATTTCTCTGCAGTTTTTTCACCAGAGGCTTCATCCAGAAAAAGCAAGTTGTGCAAAATGTAGCAGTCTGCTTACTAAGTATATCTTACCACAAGGAAATTGCCTTTTTTTTTTTTTTTCTGTTTTGTCCAGCTACAGTAGTGTTTCTTGTAATTTTTTTAAGCTGAATTTAAAGCACTGGTTTGGGTTACAAAACAGTAAATTGTTGTAGATTTGTCTGCTTTGCTATTGGTTGCTCCTCCTGTGCTATTATGCAACAGTTAAGTTAACAGATGCATTATTTTGCCTTCTTATAAAATAGCCGCTGATAGGGAACATCTCTGTTGTAAATCTTACTCCTCTTTTTGATCTAAATAAATATGATGACCTATGAAAAAATTATATATAAAAAATCTCTTTTTATTCTTTAAAAAGATTGCCATTAATAACAGTAAAGAAATTAAAATCAGGGAAGCAGACTTCATTGTTGTTGAGATTTTATTAAAGATAGTTAGCAATTTATTGGTCTCTGCTTCATGATTTTCTGTTGGTTTAAAAAAAAAATCATAGCTTGATAGAAATATCACAATATATGGACAGTTATTGCTGCTGAGTAATGTGCATGGATACCATTTAGGCTGGTTGTTGACAGTTCCATGTAAAGCACCCTTTCCATATGACATTTAGAATCATTTAAATAAGAGATGGATAAAATGAACAGATCATCTCTTTGATTAGTTTCAGGTTTCTTCAAAAGATGATAATGGTCTGATAATACCAAAAAAAGTCCTATCTGAAGCTGACTGTCTCTGTATTTAGCAGCAAAATAATTTCTAATTGACTGAGTGCTATTAAGGGAAAGCAAACCTAGAACTGAAGTACATTAAATCCTTTCAGATTTCTTCTCTGATTTCTTGAGTTGTTTAGAGAGGCAACAGTCCCTCTAATACTTTCTCCATCTTCAGTCTGAAAATCTGGGAAGTGGCAATGACAAAAAATAAAATAAGAATAGGAGAATGTCTGTAGAGAAGCAGTTATAATGCCGTAGTAATGTGATACTCAGATTGATTAATTTTTTTTTTTTTTACGCTAAACACCTTCAAAGTATGGACATCATTTAGGGACATATTTACCATAAGGTCAATAAACACTTGGTTAAAATATGACCATACCTGCTGCAGATTTTTTGTGCTTATTTTTCAAATTGACTATGGATTAACATGCTGACCTTGACATTGATACAGGTGTTGTAATTATAGACACGAAATTCCTGAAGTAGTAGTTTTATATTAATTATAATACTACTTTATTGCAATACTATATACTGTTTTGCTTTTAGATGAAGTACGTGTTTTGACTATGTTCATAGTAGGATAAACCCTGCTTTTTTAAAATAAAACCCTTTGCAAGGAAGCCTAGTGTACTTTTACTTCACTGCATGTATGCAAGTTGATGATTGGATATTGAGCATTTCATAAATCAAAACAGTATTTAAATTGTATTTTCCTCTGAAAGATAATACAGTTTCATGTAAAGGCAAGCTGTGGTATTCTAACTTGGAGACAACATGTATTTTTTAGGTTATTGTTTTGTTTCATTGTTTTCCACATGTTTTCCACATGTTTTCCAGATGTTTGCCTACCTAAATTAAATTTGCCATACTTGTAGGTATTATTGCCTTTGGTTTTTAGTTACGTATTTTGGATATTTTGGAAGCAGATACAAGCAATGCCTTCAGTGAGTCAAATAAAATTTCATGGTTCTCATAATAACAATCACAGTATTCTAACTGCTACGACACTAAGGACTCAGTTCTTTGAAATGTAATACTAATTTTGATTCCACTATGGCTGCACATGCGCTCCCTAAACACATAAGAAAAACAATTTATCAGAGCACTAGATCCAGTAGTTCCACATCTGTGTGGATACTGTGGGAGATCACTGTTGACTGGTATCTCATTAGGCTGAAGGTCATCAGTTAGATTTTCTGGTAAAATATTACTCTTCCTGAGTTGGTGTCAGAACTAGTAACCAATAATTGCAGGTAACCAACAGAAGGAGTAAAAATATAATTTATATGTTCCATATAGTTGTTTCACAGCTGCCTGCTTTTAAAAATCTTTTTGAAGTAGATAGAAGACATTGCCAGAGCTGTAATGGAGTGGACTTTTGCAGTCAATAGGCTAGGCACCCAGCCAGTTTCTAATTCAGTGAGACACAATACATTATCTGTTCTGACAGTCTTTATGACTAAATAGCCTAGCTCTTGTAATACCTAACTGTGTTTATAAATAGAAGTGAAGAAGTAAAATGGCTGATCTTAACAGCAAACTTTGGATATGGCCAGAGTTCACACATGCGTCTTTCCTTCAGTGGAGTGGGAAGAACAAAGTAAACTGATTGAGTTAACTGGAACTTGGAAAACATCTCCAGTATGTGTTTTCCTTGAAGTTTCAGTAATGCATGAAGACATGTCACGTTTATGAGCTCTGCAGTGAGACTTGTAAAATATATTGGGTTTTGTACCAAGAAAACAATTATTTTAGTGGCAAAATGGTAGATAGAGCATTCATGAAGAGCTGTATTTAGAATAGTGGCTGTCCAGTTTGCATGTTGTGTGGAGAAGGATGGGACAGGAGGAAGTTGTCCTTGTTTCTGATTCCTGTTTTGTGTTCCAGATAAAGTATTTTGGCTGATAGTTTTCTTGGTGAAATATAAGCAGAGGGCTGGAGCCTCAATGTAAGTTTAAAAGACATCTGTGGGCTCTCTCCTACACTAGCACAGCTTATCAGGAAAGGTGGGCATAATACTCCTGACACTGTCAGTAATAAATATCTTCTTGAAGACAGGAATTATTCTTTTAAGTTCAATTTGGGTTGAAAGGGATGTAGAAGGTGCATCTGTTAGCAACTAATATACTCTGGTACTGCATAAAAGTTGATACCAAGAATTTGTCATTTCCTTCCACCATATGGTACAGTAAGCAGTTCCAAAAGTTAAATGCTGGACTCTTAAAGCCTGAAAAAATCACCAGGGTCCCCCTGATAGGGAAACCCCTGGCAGTTCTGTGCTGGGATTAAATGAGGCAAATGAGACTTCCAGTATTTGATCTTCAAATTAGTTGTTTATTATTTCTTATCTACATTTCAGTGAGGACTACTTCCTGTGCCCTGGGTTCCAGCAAAAGCCCTTCTTCTTGCGCTTCAAGCTGTGAGTGCTCATCTCACTTAAGAAATTAGCTGAGGTCACTTAAATTCTGCAAGTATGCACCTGGCCGGAGAAGTTGGGATTCCAGACATACTTCTTTACCTTACTATTTCCAGTTCATTTTTGCTTTAATTTAATCTCACTTTGTGGTCTGCTCCTTGGAAATGAGTGTTGTGTGAGAGCTGTGGTTTCCACTTTAGCCAGGTATCTAAAACCCTGTGCAGTGTTGCCCCTGAACCTGGTGTGGGTACAGGCATAATCCAAACCCAGCTTTCCTGAATGTAAATAGAACAGTCCCTTGTGGTGGTGCTCAAAGTCCAGGTGGACTCAGCTCTGCATTGAGTAGTTGGCCTTGATTTCATGACATGGGGGTGGAAGAGTCCAATGCCCTGGTCAGGCTGTCTCATGTAAAATTTGTAGAACGTCTCTGAGCCAGGATTCAAAGCCAGAGGTTGAATGTGACCCAGTCTCACTGTTAGTCAGAACTGAATGTCTCAGGATGGGCATGCTGATAAGGGCTGCTCAGCAGCTCTGCTCCAGGACTGTAGTGTGAAGTTTCTTGTTGAGTGGTTACGGGTGGTCTGGACTGGAGAGGTTCTTGTTCTGTGGCAGGGGTGCCAGATTATAAACAAATGGGCATGGCCTAGAAACCTCCAACATTTATAAACATTATCTGGGTAACCAGCTTTTTTTTTTGTAATGTGAAGAACAGGGCAGAATATTGGAAAGTATTTATCAAGTTTTTTGGGAAAGGATATGTATTCTGCAAGTCAGAATTAGAGGGATTTTACATAGAATCAGACAGTGACATCAGATACATGTACTTGGACTAATGTTCTTATACTCTAGGATAACATTTTAAATCTATGTAGCGTTTCACTGTGGCCAGTTTATGTGGTGGTAGGCTCATTTTCTTAAGAGACTGTTCTGGCTCATGTTACACACAATCTTGTGTTGCTGTTGTCTCTGTGTGTGTCACTGTCACAGTCTTGTGTGCTGTTGTGACTGTAAGGCCAGTTTCTGACCAGGTGATAATAGGAGTCTCAGTACAAGTATTCTCGTGGCAGCATTTCCAGCTTGTTTGGATGAGAACCCCCAACCTGTGATTTCCTCCAGCTGGCCTGCTGTTCCTTGTCAACACTCCAGTGTATGCATGATGAGTGTCTAGTTAAAATCATCTCATCTGTGTGCAAAAAGTTGTTCGGTTCAATTTTATACATATCTCAATAGATAAATAGTGTCCATTAGTTCACTATTTACTTCATATGCGCAAAGCAGGGCCCTCCTGGGTTGTTCCCAGGGCTGCTAGGAACTCCCTGCCTCCTCAGTCCCTGACATGCAGTTGATTATCTTGTTAACATGGACTGGGACTGCCTGTGGAGTTCTTTTATTGATTCCTCAGACCTCTGGTGGAGCTGGGACTGCCTGGGGCGGGTTCCAGTAGCTATCCATCAGCTATCTCATCTGTACAGAAACTGGCTGAGGAGTTCCCAGGACTGCCCAGGGAGTTCCCATGGGTGACTCAGCACGCCCAGCTTGTGCTGGGGCACAGCCCTTGTCCCCAGCTGCATTACAATTACAGCTACTGTGTTAATTCAGAGTGCACGTGCACGGACCCACCTGGTATATGGAGGCAGGACTGTTGGGAGGACCAAGAGGTTTTGCATAGGCCAGTGGATGTCTGGGCATTTCCTGGTGTGTCCTGCTTGGCTGACTAGTAGGCTGTGTTGTTTGTTAGGCACAGATGCCTTTTTCTTTTCTGCCGGGCTGACATGTTTACAAGCTACTACAAAGCGCTTTTCCTGCCATGGAAAATCAAAAACACCATGCTCACTGTCACCAGAACTACACTTCAGCAAAGGTCTCTTTACTGGAGTGATTTGCTACTTTCTTACCTGCTACAACAGGTGTTGCTTGAGCCTTCTGTTTCTTCGAGAAGAAAGGGCAGCCTGTTACTGAACTTGTAGTGCTTACTGACTAAAAAATATGTTCATTGCTGATGGAGAATATCTAAATCTTATGGGTTTGGAACCCTGTGTCATATCAGGTAGTTGTCATAAAGTGGCCTCCCCTAACATGTAAGGAGATGTAAATTAAACTTCCATATAGTTAATCTCCTTTTTCTTTGCAAATTAAATAAAAAGGAGTGAGTAAGCCAGAAGTACAGTAAACAGATATGCCCAAAAGGTCAGTTTGGATACTCAAGAAACAGTTAAAGTTGGTTAGAGTAAGAAAGAGCGAGAGAGGTTTGAGCTGTCTTTGTGTTCATACATATATAAGGCAAGATATGGTTCCATGCTGTTTTCTTTCAGACCGCTCCCTGCAAAGACAGTCTCCAGGTAGCAGATGAGGTGGTTGAGTTTCTTCAGCTCAGTGACCTGTCCTACAAGGATGCTGAGAAGCCAAGTGTACACCGTGTTGAAATTGCAGCACATCAAACTTACTCATACAGAGCAAAACAAGGGGAAAAATTTAAAATATGTATTCACTACTAGTGCTGTTCACAATCAGTATTTGCTGTATGAAATATGATGTAAGAGCAGTGAAGGTGGGAATGATATAATGGACAAGAAGATCTCCAAAGGTATTAGAGACCTTGGTAACGCTAGTTTGTTGGCAGAAATAGATGAGCTGGTCAGAATTATAGTATCTAACTATTAAATACACAGTACACTAAAGAAGGTCTTTGAAAACTCTGATCACTATGAGCTGCATAAGAGGAAAAATATTTGGATTTATGCTAACAGTAGTATGGCTGCATTTGGAGGGAATGAAATGCGTGTGCATTGGAAATGGCTGTTTCTGTAAGAGTGAGTGTAGGTGTGTGGAAAATAACCTTGATAAAATTCCTGGAGAAGTGCCTAGGGGTCAGGACACCTGAGTTCATCCCTGGGGTCCCCTGCTGCCTTGCTGCCTATGCCAGTTCATTTCCCCGTGCCTTGCTTCCACCAACTACAATCAGGATACAAATCTTTCATTTCCTCTGAGATTGATTCATGAGAAAGACAAGGAAAGGGAAATGTTATCATCTCTGGTTGGAATGCCACACGCCTAGTGAAAGCTTAACCCCCACTTGTACTTTTAATTTAAATGCAGTTAGTTTATATAGGGGATTTTCCCATGGTTTCTTTAGAGATGTGAGATAATGAGATTTTTTTTTTCTCCCAAAATGCAACTCTTTAGAACAGTGTCCTGCCTGAAGTGTTGTTTAAAGAATAGTCTTGTTTATGAGGCTGGTATAACACGTTAGATCACCTTTCATTGAACTACATGCTTTAACGTACAAAATTATGTCCTGTCTTTTTTTCAAGTGGAGCTTGAATAGCTGCATCCCTTGCTGTGATCTAAATTGCAGAAAATCTTATCTTAGTAATAACTTTATTTATGAATATACTTGACCTGTCTGTCATAAGTTATATTTCAGCTGCTGCAGCAGCATGGAAAGGAAGAAAAGTTTAAGCAAAAGCTGAAGATGAGCCTGATCAGAGATTTGAGCTGTTTTTCACAATATGTGTTTGCAACTGACTTGTTTGTGTATTGTTGGATAAATGAGGAAGTGATAAAGCCCTCAGTGTCTCCTTCCCTTACCTTGCATGGAGAGAAGGAAAATTGCCCAACTTAGATGCCTGTCTTTCTGGACTGGTATGTGGAGTCATTCATTACTATTTTCACAGTGCTCAGGAAACAGACCTTTAAAACCTTTTATTTCCTAAGTGATAGTAGGGCAGTACTGAGGTTGCTGTGTCTCAGGAGATTGTAGTGACTTTCTTATTTGCATTTCCAGTTCTGTCCTGAAGTTGCTGAGATACATTTATAATGCTTTTATCTAAATTCAGGAATTTAGGAGGCAGCAATTACCTTATTCATTTAAAAAGGAAGAAATTAAAAGCAAAATTGGTTACTCTTTGATCAGTCAAAATTGCTTCCCTGTAGTGGTATTCAGACGGTATTTCTAAACATGAAAAAGTTGGTGCAATGGAGAAGTTCCTGGGCTTCCAAGAAAACCAATTTTTTAAAATAAAGTTTTGCACTTAATAAAATGTAGTTTCTGTTGGGGGGTAATTACCTTACAAACTGCTAGGGGCTTTCCAGCCATGGGAAACCCGATCCTAAAGCTCATTTTAGCACAGACAGCTGTAGAGCAAGTCTTACCTTCTTAGCTCGCTATCCCAAACATTGTCTGGAGAGCTGCTTTTGCTGCCTTAACTGCAAGGACACTGCTGCAGAGTGCTGAAATGTGTAAAATTATCATTTAAGCCAAAATAATGACATAACCTTCTGAGTAGTGTATAATACTAATAAGATTAAGCTTTACCAATGAAAAACATAAAATCTATAACTTAATAAAATCATAATCTATTCTGAATAAACTGTATTATACATGTTGGCTGAATGGATTATATAAATTTAATGAAATTAAACTGTCTTATAAGTAGGATACAATAAGTAGTAATGGCAGCTTTTCTATACACAATATAAGAGAGCAAGGAAGAAGATGGGGATTATTAGAAAATGAGTTTAGTCAAAACAATTAAAAAGATAAAGACTAAAATAGAATAATTTCTTAAGTACTGCAACAATGAGCTTCATGTTTCTTTGAGTGTATTAGCCAAGATCAAAGTTAGATATATGAACATCTAAGAAGAAGACTGACATGGTGTTGGAGAGGAATAACACAGCTGCTTTAATTGCAAAAGATTTGAGAAAATGTAGTACTTTCTCAGCATGTATTCAAATTTTTATTCATATTTCTTTAGTATGTTGTACATTTGTCCATTCCATCTCTTCATTTGATATGTGGCAGTGGATTCCAGGCTGTTAGCACTTTTATGCCAGATGGCATACACTCCATCATGCTGAGATCATGTTAGAAATGTCATCTGTGCAACTCAGCTGAGATAGAGTAGCACTTTAAAATGAATTCCTCAGTTGTCCATTATGGATTTTTTTTTTTTACTGGAGGTATTGCCCCCATGTAAAAAGAATAAAGATGCTTTTTTTGCTGTCAAAGAGTAAAGAATTTCCAAATACTTTTGATAGTGTACCAAATTTCGGCGTAGTTTGCTGTAGTAAGGAATATTTGTCCTTACAGAAGTACTTACAGTATGAAAACTGCTTTTAAAACTATATTAGCACAAATACATTACCTCTTCAAGAACTGTGCTGCATATTTTTGGAAACATTTATGAGACAGTCAAGAATCATGCTAAGACAGAATGGTTTGAGACTTAACCCTTCCAATAAGAGTAACAGAGTAAGGGATTTTCCTGGGTTAAGTGGAGGGAAGATGAAAAGAGAAAGTAAGAGCCTGTTGAGTTGGGGTTTTTTGTCTGTCCAGACTGAAACACATCTCATATTCCAACAGGCGTGATTTTAAAAGGCATCTCTTGTCATGGAAGCACAAGATCTTGTTACTTACACAGCTTGGTCCCCATTCCACACCTTCGTAATAGGTGCTTAAGCACCAGGAATTGAACAGTGTAGTATCTGTGAAAACTAGACCCAAGAGCCAAACAATTTTTTCTTTCGTGTGTATTAATTTCATTGTAGATTTTATTTTTTGTATATCTGTAAAATCTCAATGGTTTTAAAACCCCATCCTTGGGTATATTTGGACAATGCTGCTGGGCTTCAAAGAAAGAGGAGGTTATGTAGAATGTAAAGGGCTATATTTAAAGGAGTCCCTGGATCTTTATCACATTACTGGTAAGGGATTAGGCATGTTTTATAAGCTGATTCATATATGATCATACATGATTCATATTCATATGACTAAACCATGAAAATTAAGTTAAATTTCCTACTCAGGACTAATCTTCCTGTGCAACAAGCTGGGTAGAAGAGCTGTCCCCACACTGAAGGCTGCAAAGGGAGACATGAGTCATTAGCTTGGATGAGGACAGTGCTGGACATTTATTAGGCTGTCCCTTTATCCAGTTACTGAGATTCTAATGTCTCTTCTGATAGAAATAAGTGTCCTGTTTTACTAGTGTAGTTTTGTCGTTCAAATTCGTGTAAGTAAAAGACAAAGGAGGGATAGGAGATGTACTTATTTCAAGGTTCCTAAACAGTAAACAACTCAAAGTATGATAGATGGCATTTGTGTTAACTATTCCTTTGGCTTACTCTGTTCTCGTTGTCTTGTTTGTTACTTTTCTTCTCTCTATGATGTATTTGTTTTCTTAGACTATTGGCTTTTGATGGGCCAGGGGCTCATCTTTTTCTGTATTGAGGTGGCCTATGATGTTGAAATCTGCTTAAGAAACAAAGCAGCCTGAAACAACCATGGCACTTGCAGCTGCTCTAGAAGATGTGATATGAGCTTTGCCTGTTTGCCTCAGCTTACTTCTTCTTACTTACATCTTCTGGGATGATGCTGCTTTTTTCCTTCTGACCTTTGAAATACGAGTATTTTTTCCCTATTCCTTGCACAGAAATAATGCTTCTGAGTAGCACATAGTGCTTTTTCGTGGTTCTTGCACCTTAATTAATTATAGGTTTAGTGTTAGATGTATTACACTGTATTTTAGTATTTAAAAAGCTCTTGGTTCTTGCATTTTTTTCTTTATGCCTCTCTTTCATTTGTCTGTCGACACAAACATCTGCCTTTTTCTTATCTGAAGTCTGTAGCTTCTCTGATGCAGATTTAGCACTTGATTACATGTTGTCCAGCTTCTGCTTGCTGTCATAACTAACAAAGATACAGCGAGGAGAGGAGAAGTAACAAGAAAAAAGCAGTGTGCCTGTGAGTAGTGATGGAATGGCAATGGACAAGAAGAATCGGTAGTTCCATGCAATCAAGAAAAGTAACATATTTATAAAGCAGCTACAACCCATGACTGCATTGGAAGCATTTTCTATTAGAAGTGCCTTCTTATTCTCCATCTAACCTGGACTTCCTCTGTATATTGCAAATACAGATAACTGAGCTGTTGTTAGAGAGTGCAAGCTGTCCACGTGTGCCTGCAAACAGCCCAGTACACAACACCGCTTGAAAGTCATCTTAACTGCTGAAGCACGATTCATTTGTTACAGAAGTAATGATGGCTAGAGGCTGTAGAAATTAAAGCTGAGGTCACAGTGAGCAGTAATAGATACTCCAACGTTATAGATAATTTTCTGTTGTTCAAAGAGGAAAATCAGACCATGTTCCTTATACGACAGATTGTAAAATCTGAAATACAAGAGAAATTATAACTTTCAGCAATTTGATTTTGCATGCTGGTAGAGCTACACTTCCATCTTCTTGTGGAAATATGTGTGTCTTAAGCCTGTGCAGTTTGATGGGTCAGGTTATGTCTGCCCCCCCACTTTAAGCTGGGGATCTGTGCCCAGGGAGGTGCCTGATGCCCTGAGGCTGGGACTGGCTCCGTGCCACTGGCTGCCCTGCTCTTGGCTGGGGATGGGATGGGCCCTGACTGCTCCCCTGCCACTCCCTGCCCTCGAAGATCAGTGAAGCCTCCCTGACACCCTTCTGTGAATTAGTCATGCCATCATGTGGGTCATGTTTAGTTAGCTAGTGCTTTTTTTTGTTATTTCTTGTGCATTTTGAGAGTGTTACTCCCATGTTTTATTTTGGCAATGCTGTCTATTTGGCAGCCTATACTGATGCCTTACTTCATAGAGGGCCACATGAAGTAAGTGGTGTTAATCTTGAAAATGATAACTTGAGGACAGTGATTTTTCATAATCACAGGTAGGTAGAGAAAAAATTCCCCTTGAATAGTATTAATGCTTGCAGAGACTTTACCAGTTCTCCTGCCCTGAGCTCTAAGGAGTGCTTCTGATTATAAGAATGAATTTGAAAGTGAATGAAATTCTAGATTCAGTGAATTTAATGGGGGATTTTCTGCCTTGGTAAGACTAGTAACAGAATTTTCATAATCTCAAGAGATCTTGTCCACACCGTGGAGCTTCATGGTATGGGGGAGTAGGGAGTCTTCATGCCATGAATAGATTTATGCAGTTTTCTGTTTGACTCTTAAGAAGTCAAATTAGGGGTAGTGCAAGGTCATTAGCTGCAGTCCTGGAATGAACATCTTGTGAAAAAACTGTCCTACAGAAGCAAGTCTTTATTGCAGTAGACAGACACATAGAATTAGTTTATTCTGTGTAATTCAGGGCATCTCGCTGTTTGAGAAAGTTTCTGTGCTGCATTGTTTCATCTTATGTTTATAGCTGTTTTTCTCCTGCAGCAATTTAACAGGTGTTTTCTCTGCTCTGAGTTTTGTTTGCTGACATCCTTTAGATGGTCATTGTTATTACCTGTCATTACATTATGACAGTTTAAAGGTACTGTAGTGTCAACTCTAGTGGCAGTTAGCCCCTTTAGACTTCTAGGAGAAGAAGGATCAGCAGTGAGTATTTTATACTTGTTCAGTTATTTTCTTGGGATTGCATACTCTGCTTATAAGTTTCTGACTCTTTCTGTACTATCTATACTGTTACATGGTATAGGGAAGCTATATCTATTTTCTGTCAAATTTGTAATTTTCTAAATCACTATTTTACTTCAAGCTCTACTTAGAGGCAAAACGGAAAACTTTTTCCTCTGAAATGCTGTTCTTGCTTATATTTCCAAGGGGAATAATATAGTCAATTTAGTGTTTAACAGCTTGAGGATGTTTCATGTATAGATTCACCACCTGCAAATTTTCAAAATAAGGTCTCTCTTTTGAAAATGTGATCTTAAATCTGAGGTAACACCAGGGCACCTTGGAGAACATTGTTTAGAGGGCGTTTCTATTCCCTTGCTGTTATTTTTTCACATCTGTTAGACAGCATTCACACCGAGGAACATGGACTTTAAAAATTTGTTGCATACCAAAATCCACCAGTAGCTGCATACTGTGCTTCTCCTATGCCAGACCCACAAAGGATGTAAATCATTACTGGTTCTGTTTAATTAATGCTGCTGAGACTCATGCAGCCTGGAGGTCGTAACTCTAATCCCAAGTGTTCAAAGATGTCAGAAAAGTTTTCTTTTGCGTTCTAAAAAGGAAAGAAGTAGAATGAATGGAGTGAATGTATGTGTGTTATTTCTGTGAATAAGCTGTAACTGTTCCTCCTTGAACACTGTACAATTTTTTCATTGGCTCTGAATGTTTTCAATAAAGATGTAATTTTCTTTTTCCTATATGGATTTTTATTTCTTAATGCTTTTGTAGAGTAGTCTGCTTCATACCTACCCTCTGAAATCTTTGGATATTTCCCTTTAGGAGTTTTCACTTATTCCCAGTGATATCATTACATTTTCTCTTGAAACTCTGTGTTCATAACACGATAATAGGGAGAGAAGTTGCTTGGTTTGTGATTGATTAGTGGATGTACAATCTCAATTCCCTTGGAAAGTGGGCGTGTGATTGTTTGAGTCTGTGTTTCTTTGGAGAGGGACCATTTCAGGGAATTGTAGTTAGAGCTGCAAACAATCCATTAGTCACTCTTCAAGCCCTGCCAGCATAATACTGTTCCCTGCAGTACATTATTGAGTGTTTTGTCCAGTATTGGTTTGAGTGACTCAAGCCATGAGGCTTCCACCACTTCCTCTGAGAAACTATTTCATGGTCTGACAGAGCTAACCATTAGGAAATATTTCCTGGTACTCAGCCTAAACTTTTTAACACCCAGATTGATCTCAATACTGTTAGGTATACTTTCTTCCCCAGCTCTGTCTTGTTTGGCATTCACACTCTTGAGTGAATAGTAAATGGTATCATATCTCCTCATAAGTCAAGCAAATGCTTAATTAGTTCTTCTATTTCAGCTCTCCAAATAGGCCATCTGTTTGGTGGGAAAACAGGGCTGAGTATGGGAAGATTTTTTTCTACTAAGTGCTCGTTTCAAACAAATAATATGAAAAAGTGCATTAGGAGTTCTTACTAGCCCAAAGAAGCCCCAACTTACATTTAAAAGGCTTTTAAAAAATGATGTTGAAGACTGTAACTTTTCTAAGCAGTCATTTGAAATAGTAATACCTTTTTCTAGCGTAATATACAGCTCTGGCACTAATAGTCTGTCACATCTCAGGGATTCAGGGAATGTTTTGTAATGTTGCTTCATCTATTTATCAAGCAAATTCTATGTAGCTACAGCCTGGAGAGGAGAGAGCAATGGCAGCAGAATTGGAAGCAGATCCAGGGGCCATCTGAATGTTTGTCAATCACAGCTTTGCTGCCAAAATTTACAAGTGTTTGGGTCATATAAGGATTGTTGAGGAAGGAAGTGTACTTTAATTCATCCAATCATTACACATCTCTGGATTTCTTCCTGGTAGCCAACATCTGTTTGGTATTTCTCTCCTTCCACCCTTCCTGACTGCCTGCCTTATTATAGTTTAAATTCTGCAAAGATGTACACAGATAATCAATTGTATTTTGCAGCATCTGGGTATATGCTATTCTTATTTCTTATGGATAGTCTTCTGCTTGGTCAGAGCAGAGCAGCTTGGTCAGTGGAATACTTAGGTTTACAGTAAGACTTCTAAACTAGGACTCTATGCTTGCTTTGAAAAACATGCCATATGAATTCTAAGCATATATATGTTTATGTTTTTTAGAAAAATCACTGTGTAATTTTGGAACCAAGCCCATATTTTGTTAATTTTTTACCTGAGATTACCTGATGTGTGTGGGTTTGTGACCCAGGCTTCCAGCTTGGGGAGTAAACAAGCTGTGTGCGCTTCCTCTGAACAGTACTAGAAAGGATGTGCAAGTCCTCAGGCAAGAGCATTCCTGAGCTAACTTATTACAGTTTTACTAAGCTAATTAAGAGAGAAAAACTCAGTGATCACATTATGATTGAGTCAAGTTTGAACCAAATCAGTGGGTTCAGGTGATTAAACTAACGATTTAATGTAACAGATACTCTTATATTGCACACAAATATGTAAATGCAAAAAGGAAAAGTTAGGTAAATGGCAGTCTGCCATCGGAGAAGAAAGTGAATAACTCCTGCAGCTTTCTCATTCCATAATTCACTACCTGAGATGAAGTAGAGATAGATTTGCTGAAGCTTGGGCCATGTGCTGTGTCTGTCAGGAAGCTTCAGGCACTCCTTTGCCTTTAGGTGGAGTGTCTGGAGCAGGCAGAATCTCCAAGAGAGATCTCCTGCCACAAGGGAAGGAAACACTCATTTCTGTTTCTTTCCCTTCTTCTCACAGGGAGCACTCCTCACTTTTCTGCCTCAGAGGTAGATGCTTTGGGGAAGAGCTGTATGGAGTGACACAGGAAGGGGTGGCTGCAGTTCAGTCCCCAGCAGGTGGCACATATCTGAGGTGAGAGTGGAAGGCCACCTCTGGAATGGTCCTTCCACTCACACTGATTCCCCCTACAGATGAGCAGCAAGGTGCATGCAGGACTTTGAAGCTCATGTGGCTTTTATGTGAATAAACTCTACCCCTATTTAAGGGACTGATGTATTCCCACTCCCCATGTCAATTTTGTGTCAATATTCCTCATGTGTGCCTGTGTCTGACCTGCTCTCTGCCAAAGGGCCGTCTTCTCTGTTCAAGAGAAGAAGAAATGGGAGAAGGAACACAGAAAGATGAAGATGTGTTCAAGAGTGTGTTTCCCTTCCGTGCAGGTTATCCAGGCTGTATTCTTTGGGATTTGCGTCTTGACTGACCTGTCCAGTCTTCTCACTCGAGGGAATGACAGTCAAGAGCAAGAGAGGCAGCTGAAAAAACTCATTTCCCTCCGTGACTGGATGATGGCTGTTCTAGCTTTCCCTGTGGGAGTGGTAAGTACAGTGTTAATCTGTGCATGTCTTGGCAAACTGGGTGAACAGTGTTTCTTACTGAATGTTTTCTTCCTGAAAGGTTTTCCCATCGCTATACGAAAGACTATGCAGGAAGGGAAAAATGGTAGAGGTGATTTTACTACTCCCTTGTTTAATGCAGGTGTAAGGGAACAGAATGTACAGTGTGTTGCTGAAATAATTTGTGGCTCATTATAAAAAAGTTATGTTACAATAGGAACTTGATTGTACAAGTAATTTTCAATGTGTCTTGTACCAGCAGGATCTTGAGATTCAGTTTAGACTTTTCCTGCACCACATATCATTATCAGGAGTAGTGACAGTGCTGATGGTGGCGTGTTTTACACCATAGTGACCTGAGGGAATTTGGGCTGTAAGACATTTTGACATGGGTAAGAGGCGAAGCAAAAGTCCAGGTTTCTCCTTGTTAATTCCACAGGGGATTCAGAACTGGCAGAATAATTGAGATAGAAAAAAAAAGGGGGTTTCTTAGTAATGTTAAAAAGCACACAGAAGGTATGTAAAAATGTGGAGTTGACATGTCTTTTTTCAAAAGAAAAATATTATTTGGGTCAGGTCTTGCTCCACTGGGATGTTGCATGTCACCTTCAATGGCAAGACGTTCTTAGTGTCTTTACATAGCTAATAAAGCTGCTAAAAATCCAAAATTTTACAAGTTTTTACATAGAAGTGTCATCTGTGTCAGTCTAGTTCTAAGCTTAGGTTGCAATGCAAAAATGTGTGAACGTTTCATTAAAGTTATTGCTTTTATTGCAATTCAGAATCAAACTTTAATTCTCTTTTTCTTATTTCACTGAACAGTAGTTCAAAATAAATTCACTAGAAGCAGATTGTTTTAGAAACTGTATGAGGTCTTTAAAGTTGTACTTTCACAACAGCTGATCACTTTCTGTCTGTTAACAGCAACTAACATATCAATCTATCACTTATAATTTCATATATTCAGCAATGCTTCATTAGAATTTCATTTCACCATTTATGTGGAATTTCAGAAACCGTGAAGAAATACAGAATGTTTTTACAAAGTTACAAAAGGCAAAGCATATGTGAAACACTGCAGGTACTTCTTTAATAAAAATCCAGCTAGTAGCCTTCCCTTATTATACTTGCTGGTCTACATTTTGGGAGCTGCCACAATTCATCTTGGGGTAGCAGACTGCAGCTTTACAGCAATGGTAGAGGAGACTGGATCAGCTAATACAGCTAGTAGAAAATCTGCATAGACAGGTTTGCAAATAGGCATTTACAGACACAGAGATTTATGTTGCATTTGTATTTTTAAGAGATGGGAGGGTTAGAAGCAGTTGTGGTTGTGATTAGCAAAAAATGCTTTTCCTGCTGTGTTGATAGTAGAACTGAAAAAGGAGAACAACTTCACACTATTCGTCCGAGTTTAAATATTTTAAGTGTCTTTTTCACTCCAGAAGTGTACTCCTTCACACGTATCAAAGCACACCCTCCTTGTCTCTCTCACACCTCTCAGGATTCAGGGATTCTTTCCTGACACTGTTTCAGCTCCATACTGTTGCTCCTCCACTCCTGCAATGCTCCTGACCCTGGAACTTTTCAAGATCTTGGAGAATTTCAGCTTCACTTTTACTTGGCAATTCTGAGCATTTCTTTTCAGGCAAATGTTTCTCTTGCCACCAGTACACAAAGAATCCCAGTTAGCCACTGCCTGCACTAGAGGTGTTGTTGCAACATTTGCAAATTGGCAGTTCCCGAGAGATATGTCACACACCTGGAGATAGCTGCTTCCCCAAGGCTTTCATACAAGAACAACTTGTGTCTTAAACAAACATGGTAAGGAATGGCCATGCTCATTTTACAGATATGCTCCGTTTCCAAGTGTGAGCTTTCTGTGGTAAGGGGGAACATTTGTTTACCACTTTATGTCTTACAAGGAAATCCTAAAAAGGTTCTTTTCATTGTTATTTCTTCTCCTCACTACTGAGAGACAAACAGCAGCACCTTACAACTTTACACTGGTGTGAGATCCTTCCTGAAACCTAATCCTCACCAGCAACAGAGATCTCCCCACACTGCAGCTACCACTCCAAAGCATGGCCAGTGCCTGAGAGATTGCTAGGCACTGTAGGCTCTGCTTTGGTGGGATTACAGGTAGGAAGAGTGCAGGGCCCAAAGGTAACAAACATGTAATGCAGGTGTTGTCATCTGAAGAGCTGTATGTCTGGAAGAAAACAGTGAAATTTGCTGTGATGGAGATTCTCGTTAGAAGGAAGTTATTAAACAGCAGAGTGTCTGCAGAAAAAAAAAAGTTAAAAGTTCCCTTGTTTCTCATATTCTTTTAACAGCTTCCTTACTCCAGAAAAAAAAAAGGAAAAAAAAAATTTGAAATTCAAACTTCCTTTCCTTGAGACTCACCCACCTAGCTCTCCATGGAGTTTCTTAGTGGTTCCCAGGAGTGACACAAGGGAACCTTCACACACAGAAATTGGGCAGATGTGAATAAAATCTTTGTTGGGTTTCTAATGTAACAGTAGTGGTCATGCTTAAGTACTTGTCAGTTGTCTTAACATCTAAATTATTTTTATTGCTCAGTGTTTTACACAGGGCATGTTCAGGCAATAATGCAAATACTAGGGGAACATTTTAAAGCCTAATAACTGCAGCTTTTCAAGAGCAATTCACCACAATTTTTTTTTCTGCATTTCCTGCTTACTGTAGCCCTTGAGATGACTTGTTCTGAAAAACAGATGAGAAAAAGGGTTTCCACTCCCAAGTTAAACAATGATGTGAGAAAAAAAAAATGTAACAAAGTTCTTCATTTTTAAGAGTTCCTAAAAAACTATTACATACAAACCATCTGGGAAGTCTGACCACCAGCTTCTTCCCACCTTTCAAAGGAGGGAAAGAACAGCCCGAGGGTAAATAATCTCCTTTTGTGGCTTCATAACAAATTAAATCTTGAAAACAAATTAAAACTTGAAAAATCTGTGCAGTAAATCACATCTCTCCAGTGTTGTGATATGCACTGTGTATCTTTAGGGGCTCTGATAAAACTGAATTGCCAACCTGCATTTCACAGGAGAGTTAAGAAATAATCATGAACCTCTTCTAAGGACATAATGGATACCATTTACCTATTGTTGCTCTTTTTAATGTGACTCTTCAGAGAATCAAATCAGAAATCAACAGATTAATTTTCTATGCAGTAAAGCTTTACTCCACAAAATGTCTGTGGGCAGACTTCATAGCCCTTTTTTAGTTTGTTATAAGCCTGCAAAACTATTCAAATGCCTAAGAGATCAGGAAGCATCCGCTGAAGAAAAATGCATGCATTATAGAAGTTCGTTACCAATTTTCATTTATAATTACATGGACCCAACATCCCTTTATTTGTGTAAAGGAGATATATATTGAGAGTAATTTACACTGCTAGAGTAATGTGAGACATACTTAAAAGTCACACATTACACTAGTGGTTTTAGCTTATCCCTACTTTTTTTCTATTTGTTTGACATAGATCATTAAGTTGACAAGTTTCTATGGCTAATTAGTGTTTTGTGTAAACTGTATATGGTTTTATCAATATGTTTCTTGAAATTTGTATTGAACAAAAGGAAGAAGAGCTAAACCAGGCATTTTTGGTTGTTTAAGACTGTGTTTAATAAAAATAGGAAGAACAAAAATTGATCTTGTTACATATTTAAAAGAGAGATTGCTGCCTAGAAAATCACAAACTCCATCACAGACATTTTATATGATGTAGCATCAATATCTATGTTTGAACTGAGTCTAAACTGACCAGAATTATCTCATTTTTTCTGTTATACTTTTATGGGTTTAAAAACCTGTCACGCAAAGGAGAGAAAGTCAGGCATGCTTTCTTATTTCATGATTTTCTGTACTAGTAGAGTCAAAAGGAAAGCTGATCACCCTTCTGTAGATCATCAGTTATGCTGATCTGTGATCTTATGCCAAGAAAAGATATGTAGGCATTTGTTGCAGTTTCCTAGTTACCTTGTTACTTGACCAGACTATAGCATAATTTTATTTCCTTAACTGACTCAACCATGCAAAAATCTCTCTTCTAGTTTTTGCCCTCATCTGTTGTGACAAGATGACTGGTGATGGGATAATTAGCAAGTAATGGTACAATTGCCCCCTGAAGTCTATTCTCCAAGAGGGGCTTTCCCTGTTTTTTATTTCCCACTCCTTGTGATTCCTGTAACTGGTGCTTTTGAAATCCCTTTGATGTATTGTGCTAGCTCTCAATCCCATCTAAAGACAGTACCGTGCCTAGTTGCAGCTACTGTGGTCTGCCTTTAACACCACTTTTCTTCTAGATGTAATACCTCTAACTGTCAAAGAAGTTCACAAACAACATATTTATACTTACAGTTAACCACAAGTGTCTTGGGAGATAGGCAGAAAGCTTACCTTTAACTCTACTTATAACAAATTGTGTCAGGGTCACAAGGGTTGGGGTTTTTTTTCTTTTCGTTAGCCGTCCAGGAAATGACTGAACTGTGCAGCTCAGCCAAAACCAAAAACACATAGTGTAGGAAAATAAAGTTCCACTGGGTTCATTCTTCTTTTGCATAACATTTCTTGGTTGGACTAATGTAAAAGTGCAAATTATACAATTCTTTTTGTTGGCTTTACTTTCTTAGTTTCTCTTTGCTTCCATTTGTAGTGTTTTGACAAAGACAGTTGATTTCTCTTTTGAATAACCATCCATTTCCCTACTTGTCCTTTAAAACTTTTCCCTTGACAGGGCCACATGCTTTTCTCATGTCCCCTGAAGCTTCAGAGATAGAGGACAAACACTCAAGGAATACCTCCTTAGGTGGGAAGACAGCATTTTGTTTTCAGCCTCATTTTTTTTCTGCTGCTGTGTTTTTGTTCAGCAGTCTTTCAGATGCCTGGAATAAGTGAGCTATTCCATATTTTCAGGTTCCATGGTCTTCTTGCAAATTTGAGGTTTCCTTTGGTCTGTAATGACTGGACCCTAGATAGATAATCATTACAGACAGATAGAATCATTACAGACTCTAGATAGCATAAATAGCAAATGAGGGACTTTTCCGTTCTATATGTTGCTTAATTTTATGTTTAACCCAGTACTAACTTTGCAAAGCTGTCAATCTTAGGAGGCTCCTGTGCGAAGAAATGTAAAAAAACAATTGCTAGTGCCTGTTTTCTTCCTTGAATTCAAAGCCTTGACTGTGTCTACAGAAGAAATGGAAGGGTAACACTTGTGCCATTTTGCCTTGGGAACAAAGGAAAATAAAATATTTGGCTCCCTGAAATTTTTCTGCTTCGTATGAGCAGCCTGTTCAGCCTGACATGTGAGTATAGTACAATGTCTGTCTCCACTAGAGTGATGAATTATGTCACAAGGCAGGCAACATGAGCACAAGAGCTACAGTTCAGCTTGAGGTTTATGTAGGTTTGAGAGACTGGAGAAAATGAGTATTGGCTCAGAACAACTAAAGGAAGGGAGGAAGAGGGGCAGGGCATGTCCTCTATAGGTGGGATGATGCACTGCTCCATACCACCCCCCTGAAGCCTCTGATCCAGACCCAGACTGGCTATTAGCCACTGGCACACACAAGTATAAACACTGCTAGTCTTTATACAGAAACAGAAGGCAGAAAGAGAAGTGAGGAGAAATTCTGAAAAGTGCAAGATCCTAAATGGTATCAGTTGAATGGGTAGTGGCCCATCAGATGGAAGATCATCCAGCCCACATCTTAAATGAACAAGTAGACTGTCACTCAGTTGGCTGTCTTAGCTGAGGAAAATGAAGCAGAACAAGAAGAAAAATGGAGATATTTATTGGAATGGCTGCATGTGAAGTATGGCCTCTCTGGGATGAAAGACCTGTTAAGAGAGGTGGTAAGTAAAGCATGGCCGGTCACCCAAGGGGCTTGTGGAACAGTCATTTCTGTCTGCAGCCATTGCTGCACCAGACTGGATAAACGTCCCCTGCACATTTCCTCTTTGCATCTAAGGATGGGAAAGGGGTTGTGGGAAATCTGGCAGTCGACTGCATTGGTCCTTTTAAATCAGGAGGAAAACTATGTGTGCTGATGAGTGTTCAAATAGTGTCAAGTTAGGTGCAGGCTAAAGTAGTAGCATGGTTTACAGGGGAAAGTACTGTGAAAGGATTAAAATTATGATTCAGATTCCTTCCTAAACCAAAATTAATGCAGTCAGATAATGGCAGTCACTTCACAGCAGGAATAGTCCAGGAATGGGCAAAAACTGAAGGGGTACTGTGGGTATTCCACACCCCCTACAGCACATCCACAAGCCAGTGAGATAGCAGAAAGGACAAATGATCTCCTAAAATGGTTTTTGAGACCTCAGGATCCAAAGTGGCCTGTGGGACACTAGGACCAAAGTCAGTGACTCATAGAGAGTAAGTGGATGTCCATGCTTGAACATCTTGCTGTCCATTACAACATTTTGCCCCATGACATCTACCACACCTTCTGGAAATTGCTGCAGTGACTGTTTGTACATGTTTTTATCTTAATATGTTTTGTGATATTTATATTCATATGTGTTTTGTCTCAGTAATTTTGCAGTATGTCTATAAATGCATTGTTTTGGGCTGTTTGTGTCTCCTCTCTGGTTGCCACAGCAAGTGGAAAAGTTTCCTTCCTGAATTTAGCTTGGAAGCTCAGACAGGATTTCATATGATTATGAAATCAGATTTGTATAACCCTTCCTATCTCCTCAGAGCAAGGTATAAAATTACTTTGAATTGAGAAAGAAGTGTTGTTTGATGCCAAAGGAGCCACACGTAGTAGTGGAAAGTGATGTAGTAGTGGAAAGCATCATCGTACAGAGAAGGGTATTGACAGAGACTGAGGCAGCAGCTGGAAAGTCTTCTCCATCTGTAAGCAAAGAAGTCCTAAGTGGTCAAGATGTCAGAAGAAAGGATTTCAGATTTGGAAACCAGTGAAGGGTTTAGGAAGTTAGGAAGGTATTTGGTTTGAACCCAGGATCCTGTCTAGAAAAATATGCCAAATAGATAGGAATGGCTTGAATTTTTGTTATACCTTTAGTTCCCTTGAGGCAACCAGACTGTTATGTAGTAGAACTTTTACTTGATGTAACTTTCCCGTGGTGCACCCTGATATTCCCCCTAATCCTGGCATTTGGATCTCTAGCATTGTAATAAGATAACTGACTGTAATATGAGCCCTGGGGACCTCCCTGAAGCCAGGCTAGTGGAAGGGAGAAGGGTGGTAATACTGGAAATGTGTGCTTGTTCAGGTTACAATGATACCTGGGCTTGTAAGATTATCAGCTCCAAAATGTACAGCAGCCTAACAGTTGAAATTATGCCTTATCCTTAAGGTTTGTATGTTTTGGTGAGGTGTGCAATCACATTGGAATAGAGAATCTTAAATTGGACTCATTAGGCTATTTTGGAGCTCAGCTTACAAGTCCAGCAAGTATCAAAAATAATTTTATAAAAGTGTCTAATCCTTAATAAAGTGTTACTGAATGGGCAAAAATATGTGAAATGCTGAACCACACCAATAGGAAAATGCTGTTTTAAGAAGCCCAAGCAAAAGTGAAGAAAATTGCCAGCCAGTCCACTGAACTCTTCCAATCACTGCAGCTGAAAGACTGGTTTCATGAACTCTTCCCCCCAGATCCTGATTTGCATCTTTTGTGCCATCTCTGGAACTCACAGGTTGAGGGATGATGGCTTGCGTAGCGTGGAATCCCCATACTGACTGGACCTATATTTTTGATTATTGAAGTAGCAATTGTCTGCTGTATGATTTCTTATACACTTTCCTCTTTTTCCTCTCCTTTTTTTTTCTCCCTCTCTCTGCTAGGTTAGAATCCCACTACTGCCACCATGGAAGAAAATCTTGTTTCCCATTGTTCTGGTCTCAGTCCTTGTTTTGAGCCTTGGGGTCATGTGAGAAACTGGAGAAAATGATTACTGGCTTAAAACAACCACGGGGATGGGGACAGGGCATGTCCTGCACAGGTGGGATGGTGCATTGCTGCACTCCCCCACCCCCCTGCAGCCTCTAGTCCAGCCCCAGAATGGCTGTCAGCCACTAGCACAGCAAAACCCCCACAAAGGGGAAATGCCCCGAGAGACCAGAGCAGAGAAAAGCAGTTGCATAGGCACATGTGGTTGCAGCCCAATTTGCCAATTTCACAGTAGCTGAGATCACACTGGAATTCAAGCAATGATTTGTAATCTTTCTCTCCTCCTCCCTCCATTTCTTCTTCTCAAAATCTGGGTAACTAGAGTTGGAGTTTGCTAAGCCAGTGCCTTGTGAAATGCTTGATTTTGATTGAATGTTGCTTTAAAATTTGCCAAGTACCCTTATTTTCTGAAGTTTGTGAATAAAAGTTTGTTGTTTAACCTCCTGAGAATGTTGTTGGTATTTCTCCTGTGTTGCTGCCTTGGGTATGAAAAAAGCATAAGAAACTCGTTGAGCAGGTCCAGGACTTTACAAGAGACTGTGTAAAGAAGCAGCTCAGTTGTGTCATGGTCTGGCACTCCATGATCATTTGGGATCTTAGCAAAGCCAAGCCCAAATAAAAGTCTGTCAGAAGCAAAATGTAAGCATAGTAGAGGGGTTTTAAAAGTATCAGACCAACAGTTGCTCATTAATCAAAGTAAACACATTCAGAAGCAGCCAAAGTAACTATGTCATAAGCCTTCATTATAACTCCTTTTATCAAAACAGTTAATTTTTATAGTTCATTTTATCCAAATTAACTAATTGTAAAGAGTAAGGTGAACCATTCATACATGGGAAGGAATCCTCCCCAGAGTGTTGTGTTAAGTCTCATATCAGGTCATCCTCTGGGACAGGTTAGTTCTGGGACACGTTTGGTTTTGCGCACTTCCTTTACCTTATGTCTCCTTGCGATAGTGCTTTGCTAAGCAGCATTTGCCGTCTGGAGCTCCAGATGGTTGCAACCAGCTAGGCTGATCCTGTTCCATCCATTGGCTGACTTTGGTTAAGGGACAGATGGCATGTCCCCTCTTGTCTTCACCTCCTTGACAAAGTCTATTGTTTTATTCTGCTCCACACAGCAATCACAGGTCAAAGCATGCTAGCTCTGTTGTATTCAGTGTAATAAAGTTCAGCCTAATCCTGGTTGATTTTTCTTGCTTTGAGACTTCTTTAGGAAAAACATTCTCAGTCTTGGTCTTCATATGCCTGAGAAGATGTTTTTATGCCCCAGTTGATCTTAGCAGGTTCTCAGAGACCCACTGTGACAATACATGACTTCTAGGAAGCCTATAGAGAAGAGGATATTTTGCTTCCATTTTTCCTGCTGTTCAGCTATTCATATTTTGGCACTTAGGTGTCAGCAGGTGCATAAAGAGCTGCACTGTGCCAATGCCAAGACTGGCCAAGAAGAGAGATTTCTTACGGGGTACTTTACACTTGCAATATTTTTTGGGCTGTTCATCATAACTTTTTTTTTTTCCTGGTCTCTGCACTAGTCAAATAGTCCAAGCTTATTCTGAGCAAGCACCGATAGCTGTCATAACAGACGGACAACTGTGCTGGAAACCAAGAAACTATGTACTGTATGCACACCGAGGAACAGTGCACTGCTTCAGATCATTCACATAACTGGCTGGCCAAAGTCTGTGGTTAGAACAAAGTGCCATTGATTAACTGCAAACCTCCATTTTAACTTCCTGAAGTCAGAAGCTAATGAAGTAGCTTATGCCTACTCTATTATACGTGCTAGTAATTTACAGGATGTGCTATGCTCATCCCATATTTCTTTCACTGATCTCTAAATGAGCTGTAAGATCATGAGCCACATCAGTTTGGAGGCAACTGAATCCTTCCCTTCTATCTCAGTGAAAGTTCTATCTTTTGGCTCTCAAACTTTAAACTTGGATTTAGTATTACTGTTTAGAGAGCCCCTGTCAATGGTCATTGAAAAGCTCCTAGCCCAGGCATTAGGTTTTACTGCTATGAACAATAAGCCTTTTTTATTACTAGAAAACTATTACTTAAATTCAAGGTAAGAAAGCAGAGGTGTATTAATTAGCAAATTGCTTACTTGCCACAGCTAAGGTCAGCTAAAATGATTATTTCTTACATTTTTGTGGGTTTGTGTTGTCTTTGCCTTTCAAACATCAGTATAACTTGAAAGAATATGTGAACACTTTGGCAGAAATTTAGGCTACTGTAAACTTTATGTGATCCATTTGTCCTGTCCTCAGTCTACAGGAAATAATGTTCTTTTTCTGGGCCCCTGGTAAATAGTCTCTGAGAAGAACCAAGATAAATTTCATATTGACAAATGAATAAGATACTAGACCTCTTTTCTGTGGATCCCAGACCACAGAATTGTGTGGAAAGTCATCAAAGGTTGTTTTTTGGTGTTTTGTTTGTTTTTTTTTTTTT
>VXBU01000301.1:767024-794364 GCA_013400315.1 Bombycilla garrulus
TTTTATATTTTTTTTTAAGATGTTTTGATGGCTGACACAGAAAAGTGCAAATACGAATTTACAGGCTTCTGTTCAGGAGTGAATGTTTCATATTGATATGTTGTATGAATTCCAAGTGATATTTTAGCTGATTTTCCATTTGTTTTCTATCCTGTTAGTGGAGAAACATTATTTATGTGCCACATCTGCTACTGAAGTCTAATATTCACTTGTAATTTGGCCACAGGCATGTAAGTCAAAAAATGATTATTTTTTCCTGGCTAAAACTTAAGGAAAAAAACAAAAAAGAAGAAAAGTTAAAACCTCTGTGAACACAAAGAGTAATCCAGATTCAAACTGTTGATTATAACAGTATTTGGTCAAAGAACAATGATGTCTATGTCTATCTGTAAATCCTTTGCTAAGTGACCCATTTTGCTGTCCAAAGAATGCAACTAATTTTTCAGAAGCATATATTTTAAAATGTCTTGTTTTTGTGTTTTTTTTTCTCCTTAGTTTGTCGTGACGATGTTTTGGAGCATCTATATCTATGACAGGGAACTGGTTTACCCAAAGCTGCTTGATAATTTTATACCAGCATGGCTAAATCATGGAATGGTGAGTAAAGTAATGCAAACACTTCCTTGCATAAACAGAAGTGTACAACACTGATTTTTCTGTGCGTGATTCTTCATACTTTTGGTACTAATGCCCTCAGAAGTGATTAAGGAACATGATTTGCAAGGAGGAGTAACTTATTTCCTTCTTTGATTCCTGGAGTTGAAACTATGAGGTTGAAACTGGAGATTTGAACTTATGTGTCCTTCATCCCAGGCTTGTTGTGGGGGTTAGCTCTTTCCTTTATAAAGTAGCTTTCCCAGAGAAATGTCACCATGGTTATGATGAAGAAACTGTTCTATCAAACAGAAGTTCTGAATTTGAAAAATCTTGCTCCAAAATGACAGAAATTGACACTTAATTGAATGATGAAAACCTTTTGGTTAACATGCTTTTTCAAAAAATCTCTATTATTTTTGACTTGCGTGTTTTTAGAAAAATAACTCAAGCACACCAAACATATGTAGCAGCACCTGTATCTGAATATATTTAATAATGTGGAATTATATGTATCAATTCAAGGTTTTAAAATTGAAGCATTGGTAATCATAAAGGTAGTTTCTTGAGAAGAAATCTGACCTTTTAATCTCTCTCTGCTATGTCAAGTCAGACATCCTTTCTCTCAACTACATGTTTAAATGCCAAGGGAAAGTTAAGGCCGCAGTTTGCCATCAGGTACTTTCCACTGTTTATTCAGCATAAAAATTTGGAGCTGAAAAGTGTCATGTTTGCTTCTCTACTTGCATCTGTTCAAAATGTTTCATTATTACTTTGTTTTCCTCATCAAGATGTGGCAAACCATTTGGCACTGCTGTTCATCTGTAGACGACAGCAGAGCTCATCCTTCCAGGTTGTGTGCACTTTATCACCACAGCAGATCAAGATTTGTCCACCATTGCTGTGCTTGATAAATTGTTCCGTTGTGGGGGAGATGACACTGCTATTTATTTGTTGTCCACATTTTGTGTCGAAGGAGCAGTATGAGATTTGTTACTGACAAGAAGGAGCATCAGCTTCTGCTAGATACTGTACTGGTTTATGATGTTTTGAAAGGAACAGCATGATATTATGTGTGTCTAGAGCTGAGAAAAGATTCTTATGAATCCTGCTGTGTTTGTTCAGGCTGTTCTTCCTTGAGCTTTGAGGTTACAAACTGAACACTTGCAAACACAGCCAAACCATGCACATCTTGAGTTCTTTTCCCCACAACATATCAGTGCCAGCTCTGATGGCATTTCTTTCAGGTGACATTCTATATACTGGAATTGCCTAAGCCATAACATTTTTCATGAATGTACATTGTGAAGCAGTTGGCAGCAAATGGTCATAGGTATTCAGGAGGTATTCCCTGTGCCGTAACTAAAAGGCAACTCAAGCTCATGTTGCTTTGTAGAAATGTATTCTTAGTGAAATAGGTGAAGAAGACTTTTGCTTGAGATTTTTGGACATCACAGAGTTTGCTGAAATGTATTGTGTCCAAGTATTTTAGACTTTTTTTTTCAACTTGAAATATTGTAGAAAGCATTTTTTAAAGACTTTCGTAAAGGAATTGGTTTCTGTGTCAGTCTCCATTTATCCAAGTGTTCTTTGGCTAGATCACAGGGGAAACTTATGACTGTGGAGCTTTTCACCACATTTAGCACATTCTTTCTAATGTTTTATCCATCATTTTATCCTCACCAACTTTCATGCTAATTAAGTCTGATGCATTGCTCATCATAGTAGGAAAGGATTATTAAACTACCTTGAGAATGCTTGCACCTCACTTAGTAATAGTTAAAATTTTGACATGGCAAATTTTAGAGAATATGATAGTGGCCCACTTGATGAAAGGGTAGGACCTCTGGGAATACAGTTTAGAAAAGTCAGGATCCATGACTATTGCTTTATACTGAAAGAAACATTTATTCCTATATATTCCTGCACATTTTGACAGCATTGTGCACATGAAATGATAACTATTCTGAAAGCAAGGGTGGCCATGCTGGAGCTCAACTTTGCACAACAAAACTCACACAAGAGACTCATTTGTCAGTGAAAGGTGGGTTGTTTAGCTTCTGTCACATTGCTGATTAATCCCACTTTTGTGTGAGCTTCCCACAAAGTACACATTTTGCACAATAATAAAACCTTCTATTGTATTATGATCAGCTGTAACAACTTGCTCAAGTGTCAACATCAACCTGCAAAATCCATACATAGAAAAGGAGTGAAATGTCATGAAATCTGGCTGTAATAACAGCAGTCATATTTCTATTAGTAATGTGGGCATGTATTACAATATTCATACTTTAGAAGCATTTTAAGGTGACTATCTTGAAGGCTCTGTGAAGACATTGTTTAAAGAGCTTGTCCAATTCGGTGCATTAGCCGAGGAAGAAGTGGTTTGGGCTGCAGTGCCTGCTGGTTTTTAGACCTATAGTAATTATTTCTCATTCTCCTTTTCCATTTCCTCCTTTTGCATCCCTTATTTGCAGTTACAAAACCATGTATATCTAAACCCCTATTTTCTTGAACACGAAGTAATGTCATGTTAATACTCAGAGATACTACTCCTTCATTGCAACACTTTTTCAACTTAAAATAAAATCAGAATTATAAAAAAAATTCCTTTCTAGAAATGGGAAACATAAGGGAAATGAACCTTGGAAATATGCAATCCCATTACCAATTCAATTTCAATATTTTTTTATAAATTTACATAGAAAAAGAGGAGAGGATTCTTGCTGTTCAGAAACTATTCACCATAAAATTGCATATAGTTTCAAGAACATCTTCTAATTACATATATATATATATGTATGTGTGTATATATATATATACATACACACACACACACATACCCTGTAATAGTTACAAATATAATTCCTGTATTTGGGAAGATCTGTCTATTGAGTGGTAGCAGATAGTACCTCATATGCATTCATACACCTGTGAAAGGTATCACTAACAAAGTTGTACTGTGCCATAAAACTGATGTATTGCATCACCTTAGTTTATTAATCCATAACCAATGGTATCACTGTGACGTGAAAAATGACCAGGGAAATCAATAGCAGGGTTGCTGCTGATTTGACCAACACAAGGATTTAATCTCTGTTTATTATCTGAAGGAACACATTTGAGTAGTTTAAGTTAAGCTTCTGTCCAAAGAAATAACTACCTGTCTAAAGAGATTTGTTGGAGAGTAGGGCTGTGTCTCAGCCTTGGTCTGTTTCTGAAGTGTCAAGTGCACTTCCTGGATTTATTAGTTATGCAGATGAATTCATCTTTGTGGACTACAATTTCAGTTGCCAAATTACTGAACTCTTTCATCAAAGATGTCATTTGTTTTCTGGAGACTGTCCCGCAGTTTGGAACCATATCAGCTCAAATTCCAAAGGCATATTTTCCATGGGAAATATTCTTCTCCGTTTTCTGGTGGCTGGCTATCGGATCTTTATCAGTATGAGGAATTTTTAATTGAAGAGTAACCTTTAGTGTCTAAAATGAATGTGTCGTAGTAGTAGGATTTTTATCAGCTCATTCATTGCAACTTTTTGCGCTGGGACTGGCCAGGCTGATGCATGGATAACATTTGTTCTCAGAAATTGTATTCTCTTCAATATTAGCACAGGCTGTAGAGGTTGCCCCTATTCTAACCAATGCCCACATAAACAAATATGTAGACTGAATTAATTTAAGCTTGAGCATTGCTGATTTTGAGCCAGGTTACATGGCAGGACTGCCTGCAGTATCTGTCCAAGTCAGCATACCGTTTCAGTGAGAGTCCTTCTTTGGTTTTTGGAGACACTGTCTCAGATTTGTTTTAAAAATGTGAATCATCTTTTGTTTGTGGGAATGAAAACAAAATGCAGAGATAGAAATTACTTACTGAGGAGTTGAAATGCTCTGGAGGTTGGAAACAAAGTAATGTCTTCATATGAAGACCCTAGAGGAGAGGTCAGGAAGGGGAAAGAGAAGTATACTCTGCATCTGTGGAGTTGGAAAAATTATTGTTGTCTGGGTTCTGTGCCACTGCAGTCTATATAAGCTCTTCCAGTTTTGTACTCTGTTATTTTTTAAGCTGCTTTTGGGAAATGGGAAACAAAGGCATTTCTAGGAAGACTTACCCTCTGTCCTAGTATTCAAGAGAATGTACAAAAACTGGGACAAATGACAGAAAAAAGACAAGTTATGGAGAGAAAGGAGCCTATTCAAGAAATATATCTCTATTCATTTCACAAGTTTTTTCTCTTTTCTTATCTCTGACTGAAGCTGAGCTGACTGGAGAGTGGTACAAAGTCACACCAAGCCACCTCTCCAATTGTCTGGCCTAGCAGCCTTGTCCTAGTGGTCATTACTGTGTGTCTTTTTGTTTTAATGCTGGAAAGGACATAATCCTGTTGGAGTGAGTCCAGAGGAGTGCCACAAAGGTGATTAGAGGGATGTAACACCTTTTCTATGAGGAAAGGATGAGAGAATTGATATTGTTCAGCCTGGAGAAGTGATGGCTCCAGGGTGACTTTATTCCAGCCTTTCATACCTGAAGTGGTCAGGGTGGTTGGAACTAGATGATCTTTAAGGTCCTTTCCAATACAAATCATTCTGTGATTTCATGAAAGTTGTTTTTCTGGTGTAAATCTTTTTTCCTTGATGATTTAACAAGAACAGTAGAAAAGGCATGCAAAAATGAAAATCCATAGTAACCTGAACGTAAAGATTGGAATGTCCAAAACGGATGAGTTATTTGACAAACCCATCTATTATTTGCTGGTCAGTTACTACACAGTGGTCACTCTGATGTATGAACAAGGAGATATTCTTTTTTTCGTCAAAGTGTTTCTCTCCATGTAGACCTAAAAATCCTTTTCAGAAAATGCTAATTTGAAACAATGCATTTTACTCCTTGGGAATGCTTTCCTAACACAGCACATCTCATGGGTTCTGCTTGTGAAATGTACTGAATCTTCATAGTGCTTTATGCTTCTGCCTAGAAGATATTTACATTTTTCTGGAATTTTTTTTTCCTAAATCAAATTTAAGTGTTTCAAGGATATTACAACTCAAGTGCTCTTCTTAATTTATTTACAATATTTTCATATGTTATGTGTGAATAAAATTTTCAGTGCTCCAGGAAGGCGTTCCCACTTTTTACATAAGTTGCAAGGTTTTCTGATAAAAATCAGGGAAAATTTTTAATTTCCAACAGACTAACCACTCCTAGATGGCTATTATTTAAACATCTCTCTGATGGAGAGAATAGCAATTGAAGCTGGTTGCCTGGGGACTCAGGATATTTGCAAAACCCATGAAAATAATGTTGTTGAATTTGTACACTTCTTGCATGTTCATGCTGCAGTGACTTGGCTCCATCTGATATCTCTCCTCATTATCTGCCAGTTCACCACTGGAGCATAACTAGAGTGGTATCAATTATCTCCCTGCTCTGGGAAAAAAATAGCACCAGCTTAAAAGATTTTTTTAAAATTTTCTCTTACTTATGTGAAGGGCTTGGAAATTGGTGGTATGTTAAAACCTGTGATAGCATAGCACCTGAAAATTGAGAGAGGCTGCTAGGGTGAAGTCTGAATTGTCTAAGTGCATCCTCTAGGGGCATTAGGAAAACCCCTTTACTGAACACAGTAACAGCACAGCAGTTTTTGTGAAGTGGGAAGCTGGCCTTAACCATATTATGTATCTGCCAGAGAACACTCATCAGGGTAAAGTGAAGACAGCTTTGTAACTGAACACAAATGCTGAATTTTTCCGATTGTTTGCTACGTTTATAAAACGTCTTTGAGCACTTAGTAACAGTAAAACCTGCAAGCCCTATTCTGGGTGTGAACATTGAAAATGAAAAGCCTGAGAGCTGAAATTGCCAGATGAAATCTCTTTCAAGAAGTTTAATCACCTTCTGTTGACGAGGTCACGTAACTTGGTCTGCTAGCAGAGAGCATGAGAGCATCTAATGTCAACATCAAGTTGCAGTACTACCAGAGGAAGCAAGAACGGGAGAGAGCCAGTGAGACAGCACAAAAAGGGAGGTTAGGGAAAGATGGTTGAATGAGAGGAGAAGACAGGAGGGAGGAAAGAGATGAATTAAATGTCAGCTGATGCTGTTCCAACTCCTACCTAGGAAAAAAAAAAGAAAATTAAAAAACAAATGAGACAAGTGAGTAAAAAAGGAGCCATAGAATAATGTAGACAAGCTGGATGAGACTCAAATTTCTAAAGAGGACTTCAGGGAGGAGGAGGACGAGAGAAGCAAGGAAATTAACAGTAAGAAAGGTGAAATTAAGGGTAAGTTTTCTTCTGTCTCTTCACTGGGTAGACTTCCCTGAGTGTATTAATTTGAAGAATTGAGAACAAGGAAACGGCTTATGGATGCTGCTGTGAGGAGGAGAATTGCTTCTGTTGCCATTTGATGTAGGTTTACAGGTCAGGTAAAGTAATATTTGCAGAGTGACATGCCAGGAGCTTCAAAAGCTCAGAAAAAGTTTAAGATTAAAATCACCCACAACCGTGCAAGAGTATGAGGCCTGTGTTCATATAAAACTTACCTGTGTGACATCTGTAGAGTGACAGTGATGTCTTTGCATCTGTCTATATTTTTATCTGGCAAGGTTGTACATTATCTTGATCATCTGTTTGACTCTCAAAACTAGAGTCCTGTGTTGTTAAAAAAGACCCTTTTTTCCATATCAGCTGTGAAGTGTGAAATGCATTGTGTATTAAAACAGATGCACTTTCCTGAGGGTTGCAGGTGAGCTGGAAGTCACATATTTGAAACACCGGTGGTAAGGAGGTGTTCTGTCTATTTCAAACTGCTCTGCTTTACCAGCCAAAGCTAGGTGTAACTCTGGAAGTAGTAATTATGCTGATAGCAATAATACTGATAATGAAACTTAAAGCCAGATTTTCAGCTGAAGTTGCTCATACAAATGTTTGTTAAAGTGATTACTATGGGCACTAAGCAAATAACCAAAGAAAAGCCCCAAAAGGACACATGAAGGTAGCCTTAGCCTTTCTCTGAGTGTGAAATACTGAGTTGTGTTTCCTAGGAGCAGTGTTTGCCCTGGACTGCTAGGTTTGTTTGTTACACCAGCAGTGATGTGGGATGGAAATGCATTTGGTTCATTCACATAATTCTGACAACATCAGGAGTGCTGGTTTTGTTTCAACATTCACTTTTTGTGCAGCTTACATTGCTTGCTGTAGACACTGCTGGAGCTGCACACAACTCTTTTGTAATGCCTAAGATGGTACATTTTCCGGTGCTACTGCACCATTTATCAGATACATTGTTACAGGTAATGACTGTAAATAAATGTTCAACTTTAAAATCAGTGCAAAATGCATTAATAAGTGGTATACATTTTCAATTAAAATATATGTGCTTTCTGCTCTCTCCTAAATCAAACACTTGCTTTATCTTTTAACAGAATAGATTTCTGGTTTCTTCCCTAATTTTTTTTTCAGAGAACATAGGCAGATAGTAGAGTCAAACATTATGGGATAGATTGTTATGATTAATAATGAGTATATTCAAAGTCTTTTATCAAGAAGAGAGAACATTTCACTGGAAAAAAATTAATGTATTGGAGGAGGATGGGTTATATTGAAGAAGGTTTAACAGGTCAGCTGCCAGCTACAAGTTATGTACTCTAAACACTCCATATGTAAGTCATCCTGGAGGCTATCATGATAAAGAGCTTTGTCTCCTTAGCAGGTCTTGCAAACACAAGGAAGGATGCAAATATCTCTTTGAAGGTATAATAGTTTAATAAGCATTTATTGTCTTCTTTTATGTCTTTAAGGGACTATGCATTGTCTTATGATTGCAGTAAAATGCTGTGTTATGTACCCTTGGACACACTGGTTAACTTTAGCACCCAGATAAGAGTTAGACTTTCCATACAGTAAAAGTGGGACTGGACTATATTGTACCCACTTCACTAAACTGTGCTGTTAGTGTTCAGACATGTGGCAAATATGACTTAATCAGACCACAAATATTTTGTAGCATTCCATGGTATCTCATTTATTTGTTTAATATGCCACTATAGCAACTGAATTCCATCCTTTTAGATTCTTTTTTTTTCACAGGCTTATGATCTACTTGATTGAAGCTTGGCAGATAGCTTTTCTTTCAATTGAAGGCATATGTACTAACTCAGTGACCAGATTTTTACCTGTTTATCATTGTTGGAAAGTGGGTTATTTCACATGGACAGAGTACCAGAAGAATCAGCAGACCTGGTGAAGAGAATCTGAGCCCAAAAGCTTATATGCTTTTTCCAGCCCTTGAAGTTGATGGAATAAAAAATATTGCTTCTCCCTGTATCCAAAGATCATTATTGCTTCGGGAAAACTAATACGCGGAAATATTTTGACATTGTTTTTGTAAAAAAATTACCACTTTTTGGAAGTAGCTTTTTTTCTTTGTTAAATGTTGTCTTCTACGTGTCTTTGTATTTGGAAACAGACATCATTTCTGCAGAAGTCATTTTGTATTCAGGTGATTAATATGTTGAAATAGTGCCACAGCAGTAATGTTTTATACATGCTGATAGGCAGAAATCAAGAATTTGGGGACAGCCTTGGGACCTTTGCTCATGAAAGACTGTAACTAACCCTCTAACCCAACCTGTTATTTAACATAACCTGTTATGTTCCATCTTCATATTTAAAAATTCCCCACGTAGATACAAATAAGTAAAAACGGTGTACATTTTTAGTAACTGCTCAAATGCAAGAGGCTCAGACTCAGGATGTAACACGGAGGATGTTTTTGACAGATGTGTAAGCCGCTGCCATTAGTCATGCAGCTCTGCAATTGTCTCTTCTACCTTTGGACATTTACGTAACGCACCCAAGTTCCATCCTGGTGCCCTACTCAGGAAAATCCATAACCTTTCAGAGGTATCTTGTTTCTTTCAGAGACTATGAGTCTGACTAAGGTGACCCTTTCCCTCCCTCTGACATCAGAGTTATCTGAGCAGGAAACAGCTCTGACCATGGAGGAATAGCAGGTGGCGTGGAGTGTCTCAAAATGGCAAAAGGCAGACCAGTGGCCAGTACGTGATTTGCTCTTTCATTTCCATTGCATTATGAACTGATGCCCTTCAACTCACAGCTTGCTTTCTCTTCAAAACAAAGGAATGCTGTCTATTTGAAGTGCTGCTTAAACCCCATCTTTATATTTCTATTCCTAGATTTGTTTTACTAAACAATCTGAGGGAAATTATGTAGTGTTTGATCAAAAACATTTTTATCAGTCTTCATTAGCTAGTGCCTGTGTTTTGTGGGGCTTTTTGATGGTAGTGGGAAACACACTGCTGTCTGTCAGAGGGTTTATGGTACTGTGCCTCTGATTCTGGCTGTGAAGTGTCCCAGGTGGGGCTGAGCTGCTGTGCCAGACCAGACTGCCTATGCCTGCCCTCTGCTCCTCACCGTGCTGGGGCTTGCTGAGACCTCTGAGGGATTTCCCATTCATGTGCCTCAGCATCCCATTCATTCAGTTACAGGGAAGAGAAGAATTGCCTGCTGCAGATTCCTCTGAGGTTCATGGATGTAAATGCAGCTAAGAGTTAGAGCTGGTATTGTCCATTCTGCTGCACAACACAAGTGGCCTCTACGACAAATAATAACATTACTCGTGGTAATACACAAATTTAGTTCTCCTGGTATATCATAAAAATTCTAGGTTGATATGAGGCATGCTATAGAAAGTCAAATATACTTAGAAAGGAAATTCTTCTTTATAAAAATGGCTGTAACAGTCAAATCATGTCCTTCAGTTTATTTCCAATAGGAAGAAATTTTATATGCTTCTTGAGGCATTTAGCTTTTTATTCTTTTACTTTGAGCTTTACCAGCTTTCTATACAGCCAGTATACAGGGTTCCAACTTGCTGAGTCACTGCAGTACATGTTTCTGTGGCTTCTTTTGCAAATGCAATATGTAATGTAGATTTTTTTTTATGAAGTATTTATGGGAAAGAGGAAATATGTACATCGGTCTACTAAACTTCATATTTTAAGGCAGTTTTTAAAATAAGGGAATGGGAAATTACATAATTTTCTATTAAGGAAACAGCCATTAAAAGTATCTTTTTACTAACACACAAAATTACCGATGTCTCCATTAACAAACAAATTTTGTTGGCTGCAAGTGTTTAAAAATTCATACAGCTGCGTATCATGTTAGGAGATGAATATACATATTCTTAGATCAGAGACTAAGGTGGATGATGTTTTGGTCTCTGCTCCTGAAACAGAAGAATGAAAGATGGAAAAGAAGAGGGAATTTGAAGGAGAAGGAAAATAATGTGTAAGAAGCTAAAAGGAAAAGTGATAGCCTTATAGGTTGTTAAGGAGAAGACAGAAAACAAAGTAGAGGAAACCAAGTGCTGAAATAAAGAGGTGCTAATAGTAGTCAGCTGGAAAGAGCCATAGAATGTGGAGGTGATAATTGTGTCTACTGTACTTCACTGAGAAAAAGCTTGAGAGAGAAGTTTGAAGTCCCCAGTGTATATTGAAAATGGCATCCGTTGTTTATTTTAGACCAACATGCAGAAATTTAGCTTTATTTGGTTTCTTGTGACCACTGTTTTTACAGAACAGTTCTCTTTTTCCAGCATTTTTGTGCATGCAGAGACCAAAAGAATGCCCTGCTTTGCACCCTTGGTGCCTCTACTGTTGCCAGAGTTTGTGGGTCTTTAGATCTCCCAGTTGTTTGCCTGAACACTGTGCTACTGAGCCTCCCATATTTTTATTCTCCATTAGATCAGTTTGGTAGGATTACTATATATAGTAAATATTTGGTAATATATTTATCATGTGTGTATATATATAGTGTGTAAATACAGTGTATGTATGGTGTTTCTGTGTATATATGTGTATACACATACACACACACCATACATGGAGAGAAATACATAATATGTATTGCCATTCAGCTATTAATAATTATATTGGTAGATAGTACCATTTTAGAGAACATCTATAATTCTATCTGAGCTGAGCTTTTTTGATACAGACAAAATATGTTTAGTCCTTAAATTTCTCTCAGGCTAAATGAATGGACCAGTAAAGGCTGGCAGAAGAGAGTTAGTATTTTCCCTGTGTTACAGAGGAGAAATGAAAACATGGAATTTGATGTTTGCCTGGAGCTACAGGCAGTTTATTAAAGATTGAACTGCAAAGTGAATCTGGTTTTGCTTCATTAGTCAGTACTTTGGTTAAGAAATTATTCACTCTCTACAAACCAGGCAAAGACAACAAATTCATAGTGAGTGAATGAGCACTCACTTGAGTTTCAAACTTACACTCTATTGGAAGGAAGAAGTGACTCAATTTTTGAATAGGGAGGTGTTGCTCTAAGTCCTGCTTCGCTTAGTTACAATAGGTGTTCCATTATTTTTGTTTTGTTTATATCACTGGAAGTATAGGCTCATCTCACCAACTGCTTTTGTATTTATGTTTTCTTTTAGTATAGTAACTACTGACAACTTATTCCAAGTAATTTGATTTTGGGTGTACCTTTTCTCTGTAAGGAGGGAAATCCCTTAGGTTTCCATTCCCTCTCAGATGATGATTGAGGAGAGAGACGTTGATATGTAAACAGAAGGATAATTTAAAAAGGATGAACTTGGAAACTGAAAATATGTCAAGGGAGAAGAGCTCCCTCTCAAGTGCCCCTTGCCCTATCAATTTGGAAATGTTTATTCCTTTTGTTGTTCAGGAATGCTGTTGGAACCAAAGTGGGGGACAGGAGGCTGAAGGGGCTGGGTTGGTGTTGCCACTAACCAAGATCAAGGAAGGCTGAGAAGTTGTAGTTTTTTAAAAAATCTTTCAAAAGTATTAAACTCTTTTATGGAGTCCAAGCTATTTCAGAAGTTATGTCAATAGCTGTATTGTGGATAAGAGGAAATAAAAATACCATTAAGACAGAAAATAGCTTGTGCTGAAGTGGGTCACTGACAGTAAAGTGTAAGAAGTGGCCATGAAGAGTTGTATTTTATTTTGACTGGGGTAATAAGGTGTATGTTTACTAGACAAAGTAACACCAGAATGAGTAGCAGCACGATGTAGAGGCCTGGATCCACTTCGGGAAGTACCTTTCTTTAGGCAAGAATTCAGTGTTTACCACTTCTGTCTCAAATCTGAACTCTACGGCTTAGCTGGCAGTAATACAAATATTCACAGCTGTATAAAAATGTTATTTAGTTCACAACAGTAGCCATGGTTACCTGCATACTTTCATTGCTTTATTCATGTGCAATTCTTTTTTTTTTCTGGAAATACCATTACCATGTAATATAATACTGTACAGCCTCTTGGTAAGTTTTACAGTGTCAGAAAGAACATTCTGTGGTGAACCTGAAAGTGTATTTTACCGAGTTGACATGTTCATGGAAGATTGCACCTATACATTGCTAGGCAGAGACGGGCAAGTCTGAACATTCTGTGACTGCAATTTCAAAATATAAATAGTAATATGTAAAATTCCTTGGCATTGAAAATTCTCTGAAAGTGTTTTAACTGCACAACATTTTAAAAGAGCTAGCCCCTGCTTGGTCCCTTCACAGGTGACACAGACCTGGCAGTTCCTGTCAGTACATGTTAGAATAATGTAGTGTCTTGGATTCGCCAGTTTCAATTTACTCATTTCCTGCTTGTGAGACAGGATTAGGAGAAGAGCAAAGCAGGCTCAAACCTTAAAGGGTATGAAAAAAGCCCCTTTTATTAACAGGCCTAAAAGAGTAATAAGAATTAGAGTAAAAGCTTCAGAACACTTCTCCTCCCCCCTCCCACACCCTCTTTTCTTTCTCGCTGACAACATTCAGAAGCATTCGGTCAGCTACCACCTTGTTTCCAGTTCACTTAGGGAGAGGAGCCTCCCCTTGTCATGTTATAGGGACTTCTCCTTGAGAAGGAAAAAAACAGTTCTCTCATGGCTTCACTTTTCATGAATAGCAGCCACCCAGGAATCTGCAATCATGAAACCCCTCCCATCTTCACAGCCTTCCCAAAGCTGTGCTTCTGGGCCATGTCAAACTCAGGGGCTACCTTTAAGGATAAACTGTTCAAAAGCAAAAGTTCTCTTCATCTTGCTTTAACATCATCTTCATCTCTGCAAACAGAGGTCTTCTTCCCTTCAGGCAAAGGGTCTTCATCGCTCTTCTCTCTCTTTCCATGCTTCTTGTGGAATTACAGCTACTTCAACATCTTCAACGCCTGTTTATTCAGCACAGACGCCTTTTTGCTCATGGGCTACAATTTGAACACTCCACTCCCCCATTTCTCCCATGAGTTATAGGAATATTTAGTATATTGCAGTCCATCCCCATAGCTTACAAGATGATTTTCAGCCTAAACTTAAGACATCTCCTCATTCTCCTTCCGAGACCTGACTCCTTCACTGACCTTGGTGTCTTTCATGTTGTTCCTTTACTGTCATCACTATGTTATTTTCTCTCACTCAAAGGAGGACTGAAGGTCTCTAAGTCTTATCTGTGCACTAAAGGAGTTGATCTTAACCAGGCCTTACATCAGGGACTGGGCTTTCACGCTTTGTCACAGTGCAGTACTTCAGGCTGTGCTGAGGGGGCTGTGCCAGGATGTCAGGAGGGCCCCGGCCAGAACAGCAGCACGGCAGGGGCCGATGGCTTCCCCTCATCCTGCCCGGCAGTTTCTGGTGAAATTCAGCAGTGGCAGAATTCATCTGAACCCGGGCCGGCCTGGCCGCGCTGGCAGGGGAGGATCTGGAGGCAAGATGTGAACAGCCATGGCCCGGCCCTGCCTCAGCCGAGCCCGCAGCCTTTCCCTGTCCCTGTCCCTGCCCGGCAGCCGCTGGGGCCCGGCCCTGCCGGGAGAGAACGCGGCAGCTCCCCGGGAAGGGGCCCGGCCCCACGGCAGAGCCCGCCCGGCCTGCACCTGTACTCAGGCGGGAAGAGAAAAGGAAAGTTCCCCAGGTTTGCTCGTTTTAAAATGAATCTCAGAGAGGCCGATCTAGCTCTTTAATTGATTTTTCTGGTTGTCAGTATTCAAACTAGCTTCTGATTGGTTTTGTCAAGTCACAGAAGAAGTTCTCAGAAAAAATAATTTCCTTGGGTGCCTTTTTTCCTCGTCACTGAATGCCAATCAATGCAAAACCAGCACAAATAACATGACTATCTTCTGTTTACTCTTGCAAGAAATGTAAACTCCAGCAATGTCAGAAGGGTAGAAAAGTGCTATGATTTTCCTCTTCTCTCTTATTTTTGTCAGTATAACTCAGTGCACTCAATGCAGATGAATTATACTTGAGAATCTAGTGTTTCCATTATGTTCATGGAAGCTAGTCTCATGTATTACTGCAGCAGAATTCCCAGCCATATTCTAACCTTTGCAAGGAAAATAAAATAGTACTTAACCTTCCAGATATCTCAGATCACTTTGAAAACAAATGAATTAAACTTTACAAGAGTATTAAAGACAGTTTACTTAGGCTTATATATTCTTTTCTTAATTGAGAGGTGTGACATTAATTCTGGAGGATTAAAATTGCCTGTTGGTTTAAATTAACAGCAGCAAAAGGAGTAAAGTATATTTGCTTCTTTAATCTGGCGAATTTATCTAAAGTCTTTCAGTATAAGGTTCCTTACCACTATTGCTACTTTTGTAGAGAAAACTTACCAGACTAAATGTAAAAGTCATATTTAAGGATCATGTTCCTTGGCATTTTCATGTAAGCAGTGAAACCTAGGATTTTAATAGGTGTTGCGTAGAGATTGAACTAAATTTCTAAAACAAAATTTAAAAATTGTTCATGTAATGTTATGAAACCTTGTTGAAAGCCTGATAGAGTTTTAAAATACTATCCAGGCCTGTTTTTAATGCATCTCTTACAGGAAGAAGGAAGATGGCATTAAGATGAAAATTTCTCTATCGAAGCCGGCTGTTAATACAGTCTGGCTTCTGTTCCTGCAGTAGCACTGCCAGTTTGGAGCTATTTATAGGCATTAGCCTATATCTATCCACACACGTGGATCTACTACTCTCTTAAGCAGTAGTTTTGCTCCTGAGGAAGTTGGTCTGAGATTTCAAGCTTTATTTTTCCTTTCAGATTCCAGTTTCTTCAGCTATCCTTATTACCAATTGGTAGGAATTTGGCAGGCATTCACTCCCTACCAGAGCTCTTGCATCAGCTTTCGTGCACTGGCCTACAATCCAGAAGGCTTAGTTGTGGTGCATTCAGATTCTTCAAACCTAGTTTCTTGCAGTACTGGGCCCTCTCCATCATCTTATGATTTCAATACCTTTTCCTCCTTAAGTGAGAATGATAAGACTTCAAAAATGCTAATTGGTTCCTTTATCTCAAAGATACAACTTGTCTCAATTACAAAAACAAAAACTAAATTGCCTCTTTGTCAGATATCACACCAGAATTCAATTTTCTTCTGACTGCAATGAAGTGTTCTGGCCCTGTACATGATTTACAGTACAAATAAAACCTGTTCTCTTTCATTTTCCTGGTGATGAATTCTAGGCAATAAATGCTTTCTCCAGGAGCCAGTCCTTGCTTGGAGCAAAGGCATTGTTTAAGTTTGCTGCACCACAGCATGGCTGCAGCCTTGTGTGGTCTGCAGCATCCTCTTAACACTTCATGCTTTCATTCTCTCATCCATAAATTAGATACAAGACAGCCAAGCACAGCCTTTCTGTATCCTGCGCTGCACCACCTTTATCCATGACATGAATCCCAAAATGATACATGCTCCCTGGCTGAGTCTGAGTGCTCTTCATTCAGTGCATGCTCCACTACCATAGCAGCAGCAGCAGCAGCAGCAGCAAGCCTCAGATGGTGGCCTTGGGGTGTGTTATGTCTTCTGCCACCTCATGCAACACAGTTTTATAGCACTGAGGACAGCAAAAAGCTCTGATAGCTGGTAAATTTGCAGTGATGGGCCCAAAACTAAGTTAAACTGAGAAGGTAAAATAACAGAACAAGTATTTGACTTATTTAAACCCTCATCTTCATTCTCACATTCTCAGTTCTGATGATTATTTCTTTGCCACTCGGCTTAGGCACGTTGATGATCTAATGCAAGAGGGTTTTTCCTATTTAAATGGAGTGGAAATCATTCTGCAGCTATTCAGTTGGTTCTCCCTGGTTTTGGTGATTTTTAAAATAAATACAATATTTTGGCTTCTTCAGTTCCTTGTGGTAGTTTACTTTTGAAGAGCATTTAACTTAGGCTTCTGACTTTCACTGAAGAGTGGCTTGAATGTTAAATAAAGATGTTTGTGCATAAATGTGTTTGCACCAAATAAGTCTTTGATATCAAATTCATAACTGTCCACCTTCTGGAAAGGTAGTAAATTTTACTATCCAGCAGTTAGGTAATTTTTCCTCCTTGTTAGCAACTTAAAACTACTTTTACAGCTCTAGTCAGCACTCTCCCGCTTTAGTTATCTCTTCTTTTATGTAGCTGCATAATGTGTATACATATATATATCTTTTTTCCTCCTGCAATGTTTTGTCCTTCAAAGTTTTGAAGCATTGTGCTCAGTGTCTGCTAATATAATTCTTTCCATGGCAGCACATGATGACTTTGCGGAAAAGAGTTTGCTGTAAGCTGAGGGGGAGTCACAGCCTCACACCATCAAGTTTGAGTTTTAGCTGGGACTTCTGCCCCTCATATGTACTTAAGCTCTCCTAAACAGAGGAGATGTCATGCTTAAATACTTTTCAGCTTCTGACCTTTTCAGTTCTGAGCATCCAACCACTAAAACATGAGATTTCCCTACTATTGATTTCAAAGGACAGGTCAAGGTGGAATGTCAATGTGAAGAGGAAGGGAAATATAGTTCCCCATGGGTTCTTTCCAACCAGGATATTCTGTGATTCTATATAGTATTATCTGGGTATTCAGTGTCCAGTTAATATAAATAAATCAGTTTTACTAGAATTTGTTGGAGTGTTTTTACTGCTAAAACTCAGACCACATGGGATACAGTTAACAATCTCCAGATGTGAAATGGAAAGGACCATCAGCAGCACAGAAAGCTGCTTTTCTCATTGAGGAGGGCTGCTGCAGCTGGAATTCATGGGGATGCAAAGGGAAGGTAGCTGCTCAGACCGTGAGAGTCAACAGTCTTCTTCCATTTGCTCTGTTCGTGGCAGGCCATTTTATCAAACCTGCTGTGCTAATAGAGGTGCAAAGAAGGAGCTGGTGAGCTGCCCAGAGAGAACCAAGCTGAGCTCTCTAACACACTCCTCAAGGCAGGGATCATTGTTTGTCTGTTGTTAGTGCTTGGGGAAATGCCTCCTGGGGCTGCATTTAGATGAGCTGTGTGTTGAGTGAAGTCTCGTGGGACTGAAACGAACTCAGAATCTTCTTTTCTTTCTTTTGCAAGTCTGTCCACAGGGAAGCCTTGGATGGCATTTGACACTGTCTCAGTTTTCACATCTTTATCAAACTCTGGCCACATATAGGCTGTGTGAGGAAACTGGATGCTGGGACAAGGAGTGGGTTGGAATTTGTCTGCTCACAAGATACTCTGTGACTAAGTGCGTTTCTTTCATCATAACCTTTTCCACCTTGCTGATTGAGAAACTGGGTAACAGTGATACACAGATAGTTTTTCAGAAAGTTTTATGGACCTATTGACTTGTAAGGAACATCTGTGTGGCTAAATGAGATGTCCTGCTTTTAAAGGCTGTTTAGCTCAGCTGGTCTCTATGCAAGTTCAAGGAAAATGAATGGGCACAAAAATATGTCCACCACCAAATAGGTGCAGTACAGAAAGTTGTACTTAGAACATAGTATTACAGACATGTTGTCAGGGAGTATTCCTGTTGCGCAATGTTCTGAAAACATCTCTGTTTGCCTCGAGGGAATGCCCGTCTGCCCTTCTTATGATCCATGGGAAAAACTACCCTTGTGGTAAACACAGATGGATAGTTTCCAGTGTCTAATACCCATCCTGTTTTTGTTCCTAGTACAGCAACTGAAGTTTGTGGAAATCATACTGGTACACAATAGAGAGAGGAGAGTTTTAAACTTTAAAGGTTCTATGATTACGGAAAAACTTAACTTTAAGGACGCTGTTATAATTCTAAAGTTTTCTGGTTTGCAGTTATTAAGTGTTTTTGAAATGTTTACCATGTTTTACAGTTGATATCCAGTAGCTGTGATACTGTTTAAATCATACCCCCAGTGCCTCTTTCCAATAACTCTACCACTCCAGATGGACATTATTCTTTCAAGGAACTATCCTCCCACAAAAACAGTGACTCAGGATACTTTCAGGAGTTATCCTGTTCAATTCATCATATGTGCTTGTACTACTCATGCACCAGTCCTTGAGCATTTCTTTACATGTCTCCATGATATATAGAGATTAATCCTGAGCATCCTATGCTGGTGTCATTATTTTGGAGCTTTTCACCAGGTGTCAGTGGTCTTGAGGTATAAGCTTGCAAGCATTAAGGTATGAATGGTTAGGATTAAAAATAGCAGAGGCCCAGAAATAGGCAAGTTTGTGAATTTTATCTTGATAGGTTAATCCTTGTGGCCTCAGTTTAAGCTCTTCTTCACATTATGAAGGACTGGAAAACATTTTTTATTCAATAAAACCTGAGATTATCAACTAATCACGTAAAATGAGTATCGGATACCCTAAAAAGGAGAGTAGATGGGGCACAGTGCCAGCCATTTCCGGAGGAGACGATGTCTCAGTAAGTACATCCTGCAACAAAGAAGGTTTTGGCTGGAAGTTTAACTTATATTGTTTTTACCTTTGTCTTTCTTAATTCTACTGACTTCTCTATATAATGTAAATTTCTGCTGTTTCTTACAAATATTTAGGTATTTTTAAAAGTGTTCCTCTGTATTTCTGTTTCTTGAGAAGTAGTTAATCTGTTCTCTGACATTAATTCCTTCCTAGAACCTACCATTTTGAGTCAGATTGTCCCAAGTGGAGTAAACATCTGAATTCCACTTTTGGTTTGCCCTCTCACTTCAATGCTTCTTCACAGCATTCAGTCTTGTGGCATAAGCCCTTTAGGACAACATTCTTCTCTCAGGACCATGTTCTGTCTTCTTTCCTCAAGTTATGTTTGCTTGTCAGTGTAGAGTTCTGTGCTGAGAAACCAAGATTTTTCAGTGTGTTACTCACTGTACTTTCTGTAAAGACAAACTATGTGGTGGCAATTATGTTATCACCATTACCAGTGTATTTGCCCTTCTTTGCATGTCCAGTGCATATTCTTAGCACCTTGTTCATTTTTCTACTCTTTAGAGGCCAAGCATAGAAAACAGTGTGACTACATCATTTGTTTTATACTTGGAGTCGCTTTCACTCATTTTATGCTGTGAAAAAGAGACAGGTCACCAAGCAGGTGCTGAGAGTGTGATGGAAGGGAATGCACATTGTCTTTTAGAGCATTTAAACTCCAGCTATGAGCAATGAGCTGATCTTGAGCCCTTGTTCTTGCTTCAGAAGAAGAGAATCCATGACACAATTTACCTCTGAGTACCATAATGGAGCAAGAGGACCTAATGCCTATCTACCCTGCAACAGGGTAATCACTGGGCCTTGCTGTGTCCTAGCGGGGCCTGGCCTGTCCCCATGTAGTACAGCTCTTGGTTTTGAAGGCGCTGCATCCAGGTTAGCCTTCCCCTTGTCCAGGCTTTTTTGACGGTCTGAGATGTCTGTACTGCTGCTGGCTCCAGCGTGAACACCATGGGCACTGTCTTGGAAATCCTTGCACCATGTTCAGGGCATGGCATAGATGTGTCTCTTGTCTTACCTTATCTATAAAAATGCACCAGGTTGGCTGGCTTGCCAACTTGCATATTTAAGGGTAGGTGTGTCTGAATGGTATTTTGCAGAGAGATGCAACCTGATTCTGTATTATGAGCTGGGTGATACCCAATCAGGAGCAAGTTATTAGGTTGCTTGTGCATCGTGCTAACCACAGCTACACACTCCTAGTTCATTGTTGGCAAGGATTCATCCAGACTCAGAAAGAGAGTGAGTCCTCTCCTACCAACAAAATACCACACAGACAAACTCAGACATCCATGGCATTTAAGGTCTAAAAAGAATATTAGGTGATTTTGTCTGACCTCCTGCCTAACACAAGCCATAACATTTCACTTGCACCTGTAGTGAGCACAGTAATTTTCATTTGGGTGAAGTTTGTCGTCCAGAAAGGCATTTGGTCATGATCTGAAAAGATAACAATCTCCTGTTTTCTGTAGCAGCTTGCTCCTGTCATTATTCACTGTCACTGCTAATTCTTTTCCAAATTTCTAGCTTGTCCAGCTTCAGCTTGTTATGCTTTCCACTGCTGCATTGGAAGAGACTTTTATTCCTCATCTTATATCATGGTTTTCCATACGAGGAGAGATCTTATGTCTCCTTTTGGATAAGCTGATCAGGTTAAGACCCTTGAAAGTATCATCTTAGGAGATGATCTACAATCTCCCAGGCACCAGTATCTCATATTACCCCTGTTCCCGTACCCTCTTTTAATGGAGGGCACCTGAGCTATCGTTATGTTGAATCCATGGGTCTGGTGTCCCCTCGCAGGTCATTTTGATCATCCCTAGCAAATCAGCACACACACAAGGTAAGATGGTCACCACCTACCTTTAATGAAGCAGTGCTGTTTATTTGAGGAGTAATGCTTGACAGAGAAAATGAGCCATGTATGGTAAACTGTTTACATGTGGTTGACCTAACTACCAGCTGTAATGCTTCAGCTACTTCTGGTGCTGTCACAGACAGATGTGAGCTTGTCACCTGTTGATGCTACTTCATGTCTGCATGCAGTTCCTTTGCCTTAAACTCATTTTAAAGCTCTCCCAGTGCATTATTCTTGTTGCATGCCAAAAACATCTCCCCCGTGAGGGGAATTGCATGGAGCAAACTCTGCACCTTAGTTTACCTTACTGTCAGTTTGCATTAATTATTCCTCTTCCTTTTCTTATGCAGCTTGAAATAAGCCAGCCTTTGTTTTACTCTATTTTGGACAGAATGATAGAGCTTACCAAAAGTATATTGTACCTACTCATAAATGCAGCACAGGTAGGGCTTTCCAAGCCATCTGACAAACCCAAACACACTACTACTACAGACACCCAGCAGTCTGCATAGCCATTATTCACCAGTTGTTCATACATCTATAGATTGTATTTACTCTTTATATTATTAATGGAGGCAAAAATTTGTAATGGCAAATTTTTTTTCTGGATTTTGGTTGGTTGGTTGGTTGGTTTTGTTGTTATTGTAGGATGTGGTTTTCTCCATTATTTTGTACATTTTAAATCTGTAAGTCACAAAACAATTTACTCTGAGTTAGTGTAAACCTGAAGTGCTTCTTAATATGGGTACTTCATGGTTGCACTTGTGTTTCTCCAAAATGGTTGGGTTGAGGGGAGGAAAAACGATGTTATGAGACCCAGAAGCTAAACCCACAGCCCAGAACTGGTGTGTCAGGTGCTTCAAAACTAAATTCTTCCAAGGCTATATTGTTCTGGAGAACTGCTCGGAGAAGACACAATGCCCCCAGTGCAGCCATACTAAAGTAGCCTGATGGATCTTCTAGATTGTTTATAACCATGGAAAAATGTTTTAAAACAACAAAATGACAAAATTTCAGCTATACCCAAACAACATTTCCTGTCAAAAATTTATTTTGAAAGACATTTTCTAAGCCCAACATACAATTTTGTGACTATTTTAGAAGTGTGATGCTTTTTTCAGGCTTAGCTTTGGGGATACATGAATTACCTTGAGGTTTGATGTTGGTATTGTATTATAGAATTTATTGGCAGAATGTTATTCTTTTTTTAAATTTGCATAAACAGTTTTTTAAAGAATCTTACAGTTTCAAGGTAGTTTATGGAGGTAATGGGGAAATACTCAAGAGATGATGTTAAATAAACCAGTCACAATAAATTGTTTGCCAGATGTGTTGTGGAATTTTGGGTGGAGTTTGTTAAGTCCCAAATGAGGGGAAAAGAAGGTTGGGGAGTCACTTCAGAAATATTGCCTGAATTTAATCAGCACTGGGAAGTTAATTCAGCTGCTTTTAAGCTTTTCAGGAGCTAGTGTGAGAAAATCCAGCTATAAAGATGGGTTGGCAAATGGGTAAGTCTTGGACCTGCACAGGGGTCTGTAGTTCAGCTTCAGTTGGCCACAGTGGACACAGTGATGCACATGTTGGAAAATGATGGTTTCCTTCACTTGCAGAGAAAAGTTCTGGGATCTGTGCACAGATGGAGGTAAAACAGCCATCAGCAGGGCCCTCCCAGCCTGGAGACAGACAGTCTGCAAGGTATTGGTGTTGCAGCCTAGCAGGTGAAACTGTCACCTGTCCTGCGTAACACTCTGGGAGCTTGCATATGTTCCCATGTGCTGCATCTCACACTGTGTGCAGTATCTGATTGTCATCCCTCTTGAGGATGTACCCAGAGCTGGAGTGCAGCTATGCCATTATATTTTCATGAAGGGGTGGGTAGCAAAATGTGTTCATTAACCTAATTAATTTCTTCATTGTCTCTGCATTAACCTTTGAATCCATTACCACTTTTGTTTGCTTTTCCTACATGTTACAGGCCAATTTTCCCCACAGGCTTTGCCTAACAAGTTATTTTGCAAACAAACAGCTTCTCTCTGAAGAGAGATTTCTCCCCAGAGTTCTAGTGGTGAAGTCTTAACAAACAAGCAAGTAAAACCGCTTTTTGTAGGTTTACCAAAATAAAAAGGCCTCCTCACTGGATTAAAACTGTACCAGGTGTTGCTGCAGTTAAATTACTCGCTGCCTCCTTGAAGTTGACATTAAAAGTAAAATAAGGAGGTTTTTTCCCTGCTTACAGGGGAGATGAGCATGATCTTTAGTTTTCTTTCACTTTTTTCTTCACTGTCACTGCTTGTTATCTAATTTACTGGTTATCTAAAATCGCACCAGAACACCAAAATTGTTATGTTGCTTGCATGCCTCTCCTTGTGTTGTTTTTGGATTGCAGTGTGAACGGCAGCATAACAGATGTGTGTTCCTTCTGTGCGTTCACAGTTTTTTTCTTTATTTGAGAGTTCCTGTTCTGACCTTGTAAAATCTAGGGCCCTTCAGCAAAGAGAAATTAGAGCCTTTAGTTTCCAAAATTTCTCTCACACACAGACATCTGGGTACACACACCCATACTGATTACGCTTTGTTTATAAAGAATTCAATTTTTTTCCCAAAACATTTCTTAATGCATTTTAATGAGAAAATTAAATATAGTATCTGCTGTCATATGAATTATTAAATGTCTTCTTTAGTAGAACTTGGTGATTACTGTAAGTATTACTGGCAAATATGAAATCTGTATAAATTTGAGAACATGGGTGTTTGGCAGAGAAGAACATTGGCTATTTGGGCCTCAGCTTCCATACCGTATGAGTCAAATGAAACTTGGCACTAGGTGTACTGTTTAGTCTTAAAACATTTTTTATAAGCTTCCCTTTCTCTCAGATCAGATCAGCCAGTGAGATGATATTCTGATCAGCATGGACTGGTGTTGTTGTAGTTGTCTGTGGAAGATAATTTTGGAAATAATAATAACTTATACTTTGAAAGGAATAAAATCATTAAAAATTCATCAGTTTTCCTCCATAGATCTATAACTCAGTATAATTCTTAAGATTAAGTGCAGAAAATAGTTATAGAAGTAATTTTATTTTTTAAGTCCATACTATTGTTAACTTAATTTTTGTTTCTCAGCTTTTCCAAATGCAATCTTCTAACAAAATCAAGAGCATATCTATATAAAAGATGTAGCTAAAGCTCAAATCACAACACTCTAGTCCTTCAGATTACTAGGAGTAGACTTGACTAGGTCTTTGGATGGAAGATGGCAATATGGAAAACACATATAAATTAAAAATTAAAAAATACATAGTTCATAGGTGTGGGAGCTGTGGGCAGATTTTCTGCATTGAGGTTCTGAAGGGTTCAACTTGTCCTGGAGAACAGAGAAACAAAGGAGGTGTTGGATTTTCTAAAGGCTGTCTTACATCTTTCCTTATCCCTTTAATATCAATACGAGTTAGACCATTCCTTTCAGTGCAGTGAGGTATGGTTCTTTTTAGTGAAGTGGTTTGCTTCTTAAGAAACACATTCACAGACTTTACATTTAAGTAAATTCTTTAAGCAAAAATTTAAAATGTTTTTCTTAAGTTGAACTGAATTGTTTGATATTTACCTGCTTTATTATGGCCTTTCCTCGTCATATGTCGTCTTATGTGTTGTCAAGATGGTGTGAATTTCTTCACAGCAATATACAAAATTGCAGAAACTTTGTCACATTTTCTGTGCTTAAAAAATTAAGTACTGCAGTCTGAATTGCCAGATACACCAGAAGTGGTGTATTACTTCTAACCAAGTGGCTTAAGCATGGTATATGCCAAAAAAGGACAAGTTTTCAGAAATGTTGCTCTACTGAAGGGACAGGCAGTGCGTGTATGTAGCTGAAATTGGACATAGATAATGAGCATACATGCACTGTGCATTCCTCTGGGTCAGGTGCCAGACAAAGCGGATCAGAGGAGTGGGTCTGTGTAGTTATAGTCCTCTGCTGGCACATACCTTCTTTCCTGATTCCGTTTCTTGCTGTCTCCTCACTTAGTCACTGACTCTATCCCTTGATTCACTTGACCTCAGTGAAGTTTTATAGTTGTTAAACACATGAAATACCTTATGGAGAGACACTGCTGAGGAAAGCAATAACTTTTTGTTGCTGTTGAAACAATTGCTTTTATTTGGACTGTACTTAGTTTTTAAGAATAATTGCTGGCTTTATCTGAAAATAAATAAGTGAGCTATAATTTTTGAAGTATTTATGTACATTCTTAGAACTTCATTCCCTGATCCAGCAGAGGACTACAAAGCTTATTAGGAGTCTGGAGCATCTCTCTTATGAAGTAGGCTGAGGGAGCTGGGCCTGTTTAGCTTGGAGAAGAGACAATTGAGAGGGGATCTTACCAATGCATACAAACATCTTAAGGGTGGATGTCAAGATGATGGGACCAGCCAGTGCTGCGACAGAACAATGGGCAGCAGACACAAACTGAAATACAGGAAATTCCATCTGATTGTGAGGAAACGCTCCTTCACTTTGGCAGTTTGAGGGTAGCAGAGCACTTGGACAGGTTGCCCAGAGAAGTTGAGAAGTCTCTTTCTTTGGAGATGTTCAAAACCAGCCTGGACATGATCCTGTGCAACCTGCTGTATGTGAACCTGCTTTTGCAAGGGTATCGCACTGCGTGATCTCCAGAGGTCTCTCCCAACCCCATCCATTCTGTTATTCTGTGACTTAACTGGGTAAACATTTTCAGAAATGTGTCCCTCTGTTTTCATTGTTCTGTTCCTGAACCTGGTAGGGTTTGTCCTGAGCTGAAGTACCTTTGAGGCCTAGATTGGTCATCTAGTCTCTGTTATCTTTCTGGTCTCTGGCTGGTCTGTAGTACAGTCGTAAAACTGAGCCAGAAAAGCACACAAGGATAAAAAAAAAGGAATGTCTGCTTAGAGTCTTACTATTTCCTTTTTTAATCTGTAGTTTTGACTGGTTTTGAAAGGTGATCAAAAAGCTATTTGTATGCCAGAAACCAGCATGTGTTGTGAGGCACACAACTGGTTTTCTCTAGTCTTGCCCTAGAAGTCTTCTATTAGTCCTTTCTGACCAGTGCTGACAGAGCTCTGCATTTTGCACCTCCATGCCTGACCAGGGCTCAATGCCTCTGAAGCTTGCCTGGTTGCACTTTGGAGCTCTGCAGCATGGCCAGTCACAGCTGAGCTCCAACGCACAAGATGCATCAGAAAAGCAGGACACAACCAAATATCTTGTTGTGGCTTCTTCTTCTGGTTATGTCACTTCTGCTTCACTTCTGATAAATCAGAAAAAAACTGCTATGGGAGCAGTTGTCTGGAGGAAAAGGAAAGAAAAAAGTGTGAGGGAGAAGAGCATAGGGATGACACAGGCAAGGGAAGAGAGGAAGAGCTGTGACATGGCAGGGAAAGGACAGCCAAGGCTCAGGGTATGGCAAGGAAGAGCTGCACAGAGGATGGGGGGATGAGGACAGAGGTGATACAGAGGAGCCATTGGCCTAAGAGCATGGCAGGAAGATCCTAAAATCAAATGGGAGGAGGCTGCATAAAGGACTTCTGGGCTAAACCAGTATAGACAACGTGTTGGTCTGGAGGAGGGAAAGCCAGTGTTTATATTTGTCTGATGTGATATCCCTGAAGCTGAATAGTAGCTTATGAATGCACCAAAGAAACTGGAGAAGTTCTTCTCATTGCAAATTGTAAATATAGTCAAGAAATTACTCTTTTAAAATTGAACTTGGTAGAATTTATTAGTTTATGCCTCAATTTACTGCCTCATGATTCAGTGAGACATGTTGGATGCTACTGCCAATAGCAAAGTGTAGCTGAAACAAAAATTAAATCCTTCTGGCCTTCTACTAGTTTTTTGGTATGGCTTTTCCTGAAGGACTGGTGTTCTTTGCTTTGAGCATGCCAGAAGTAGCAGAGGTCAATCAGGGACTAGAATCATTAGTTAGGCTTGATTGTAAATGCTGTCCAAAAAAACTTCCTGCTTAAATAAGCAGTATTCTCTTCTCTATAAAAAGCCTACTAATATCTCCCATATAAAGTATTTACCTCAAAAAAAGCACCAAAAATGGAGAAGCAGAGGAAGAAGGGAAGGGAAGGGAAG
>VXBU01000302.1:0-13955 GCA_013400315.1 Bombycilla garrulus
GAGGACTATCCCATGGGGGGCGACGTTTTACCATGGCAAATCTGCAGGCGAGCCATTTGTGAACTGTGTGGCCACAAGAGGACTGGTGTTCTTGTGGGGAACCTATGGCAGAAGCAGGAGGCACTCCTGCTCTTCCTGATGGGTTGGGAAAATGATTGTTCAAGGGGTGAATTGACTGAAAATCCTAGGTTTTGTCTTTTCATGTGGTCAGTGGGAGAGTGAGCAGTTGGTGGGGGAGGGGGAGGATGGATGTTTTGAAAGTTTACTTCTGGTTTCTGTTTTTCCTTTCTTTTTAGTGTTAATTAATAAAGTTTCTTCTCTATACTTTAAGTTTGGGTGGTTGTGCTCCTTTTTTGGTTCTATCTCACAGCAGAAATTGAGAAAAATATATTTTCATGGGTGCACTGGCCCTTGGCCAGTGTCAAACCATGACAGGCTGCATAGATGAACTTTTTTCCCTGAATATTTTCAGGTCTGGATTTTGTTGTTGTGAATGTCTACTTCACTACTGTGGCTTTTACTAAGTAAATGACACTATACAAGGTGGCTCAAAATTAAAGTGTTTTGTAAATTAAAAAGATAAAATTTAATTTGGAAGTTTTTTATATCATTCTTCAGAGTACCCATGCCTTGATGCAGCTTTAAATGTTCCTTCCTATTCTCGATATTTTTGCCTTTCAAATAATATTGCTGTCTGGAACATTCTTTTTAGTGCTACACTTCATGTGTTACTGCTGGGGCAAAAAAAGATATTTTCACATCTTCTACATTTGCAGATGACTTGCTGCCAAAAGAGTTTTACTGTTTCATAAATGTGCAGATCCCAATGGTTGTCACAGTGTTGCATAAAAGTGTACATTTCAGCTTATTAACATTTGCATTTGATTCAGGATATTGGTGATTTTGTTAGTTACTAAGGGACATCTACCTTGAAAGTTAGACAGATTATGCCTCATTTTTTTCACTCTATTGTGCAACTTGCAGCAGTTTCCTTTGCCTGAGTCTGTTATATTTTAAAAAATGGATTTTTATTAGTGCTACTTTTTTTAACTCGTGTAAGAATGAGGCTGTGCTAGATTCAGTCTGAAAATACAGCAACATCTGCTTTAGAAGGTTTACAGTGATATAGAGTGTGCTATACTTCATAGTATGCAGGCACGTGTAATCTGTTTACATAACAGTAATGTGATACTAATATAGCTATGGTCTCATTGATGTGTAGGTTTGCTCGGATTGAATTAGCTGCAGTGTGGCTCATTCAGGATAGGAGAACAGGGATTATACTTTATTGATTGGACTATTTCTCACTTTCATTATTCTCACTTTTAGGAGTTTCAAGCTGCTAATTCTACTTCAAAACCTCATAACTGTATTTCATATAATTGCCCTTCATTCAGCAGCAGAAAAAAATGGATTCCCCTTCAAAAGGTGTTCATTAAATGCTCTTATGCACCAAAAAGTCTGAAAGAAAATGTCAAAATACTGGGCAGGAGCAAAACCTTTTTGCATCCTTTTCTGATTCTTGTGAGGCTTTTCTGCTTCATGCAATGTGAATAGAATAACTGGACTGCTATTGTGCTGCTATGTGTCCACCTGCAAAGGCTTACAGGCCTGCTTTAGCCTTCTGGGGAAAAGCATTACCATGGCAGTTCCCACCAAGGCTCACCCTGGAGATGCTGACTAAACCAGCAGGTAGATGGTGTCACATTCTGTGTTGCTGCAGCTCAGTTACCAGTGCAGCTGTATTACTTTGATCTAGCATATAAGAGCTATGAAGTAGCCAGACCTTGGGTCAAATTCAGTTGGAGGTCCAAGAGTCTGGTGAGCTGTCTGCTTTTGCAACATTCCTTTACAAAGGAAACCAGGAAGGTGTTTGCATAAATTTTGCCTATTATTTCCTTAAATTCCTAGATCTTAATATGGTTTTGCGCTGTTCCTGGATATACACACTTCTAGCTTCAGGGTATGTTAGTGAAGGTCTCATTGTGCAGGTGCAACAGCACCAAGATGCTTGTTTGGTGCAGACACGCTGTTCCCTGTGCTGGAATGCTTTTCACACAAGTCAGCCACCAGCTTGAGAGCCTTGGAGCGGGCACTGCCTGCCGGGGCCTGAAACAATAATTCTGACAGATGTGACAGGCTCATTCATTTCAGCACTATTAATGCTGATACTTAGTTATACTGTAAGTTCATGTGCTGTTAACTATTTCGCTGCTCATCAGAAGCATGTTGGAGCAGGATTATAAATAGCTGCAAAACCCATGAGCCAGAGCTCATTTGGTACCAGTAGTACCAGTGTTGGAGATGAGCCACCTCTGCCTCAGTGAAGAAGCAGCCAATTGCCCCATTGGGACAATAATTTTCCCACTCCTGTGTTCTTCTGTTGCCACATTGATGCATACAGAATTTTTTTGAGCTGTTGAAAATGAGAAACCCATAAAGCTGATTGAAACAGTCAAATCCAAGTGATGGGAACTTGTCACCATGGAGCTCAGATCATATTGAGAATGCCTGCACTAAAAGCAGCATATGACTTCTACAACAGTAGAAGAAGAGATAGATTATTCTGCAGCCAAAACCTGGAAAGGACTATGTTTTCCTCTGATGCTGTCGATGGGTTGTACCACAATAATATGGTATTGCCCGTGGGGAAGTTCCTAACAGTAAAGAGATGACAACAAATGACAACAGGGCATCCTATGAATTTTTGGCAGGAAAATAGTGTAGCTGCTAAAGCAAAGCATATATTACTAGATTGACTATGCTCACTTCTAGTACACTGCACAGGGTTAAACTTTTAGCCTAGTCCAGTACACTTTATCTGCTTTCCCTCTGTGCTTTCCACAGAGCTGTACCGTGTGATGATAAACCAGAAAAAGCTGTTGTTTCCTTTTAATCACCCTTATTTGTAATGTGAAAAGACAAGCCTTATTTTTATTCTTCACGGTGCTGCTCAGTAACGCCTATTTTGAAAAGTCTACCACTAATGCAACACAGAGTCACTGCAGATTTCCATCTCTGTGCTTTACCTCTGCACTGATCAATTTTTCTCATACCTCATAGAAGAGGCATTGCTGTTTGTCCTTTACTGCTGCTTTAGTACATAGGTATAAGCAAATAAAATCATTACTAACCATGAATCAGAGTACTTGTCTTGTTTCAGGTTTGTTTCTTATCTGGTTATTTATCAGTGTTCAATTTTCTTTCTTAATTGATGCATTTGTAATACCAGGAAAATTCATGTGGACCTCTTCTTCTTTTGATAAACCAGAAACAAAGAAGTTACGAAATATGTACAGGGTCACAGTTGTAAGGCATGTGATTTTAATTAAGTTTTAACTAATTCCCTTTATCTTGTCATAGTAATTATGACTGTACAAATCATGTCACATTAATATGTGAAAGCAGCACTTTGGCATGGCTGGTCAAGGAACAAAGCCTTTATGACCTGCCTTGTTAAATTAAACCAGAGAGACTGATCAACTTGTATTGTGCTACCTCCTTTGATAAATTATGTTAAAGATGAAGAAAAGTGCCAAAGGGCCAGCACACATAGTGCTAAATATTGCTGAACTACAGCAGCAAACAAATTGAGAGAAGAGTTTTTGTAGACCTTTTAAACACCTTGGGCTTTGATAATGAAAAATTAAATGCCATGTAACAATGAAGTAGCTTAAGTGAATTGATAATGCTTGAACAAATCAAAACTTTATCCTTTTTGTATGATACAGTTGGATATTCTAGAGTTTCAACTAATTTCTCTATCTTCTGTTTAAGCAGAGGATGTCTTATACAGAGTATACCTATGAGGTTAGCTAGGGTGTGGCTCCACAGTACATTTGCTGGTTTCTACTGCCAAATCATCCAGATGCTTACTGAGAAGAACAAGTGGAATGTAGCCTTTCAGACTTTGGTAGGGTATCAAGTCTGCTTTGTTTGGAGAAAGCTACTTTTAACCGTCGCAGGAAAGATATTTGAAAGGAGTAAAATACTATAAATTTGTGTTCTAGCTCACTTTGCAGTAGATTTCCTATGTAGATTTCCTTTGTAGCTTAGCTAAGTCATCTTCAGTTTTGGCCTCTGTGCTGTCTTATGTAAGTTCGAACTACAGCAATTAATCTCTTTATTATAATGTGAAATCATGCTCATAAAAACTAGAAAAAGGATGATTACCTTGTGTCAAATTCTTGATGGTGATAGTCTGCTTCATCACCTCACTCCCCACCCCACCTCACAGGCACACTTTCAAGGAGCAAAAGAGAAGTGCAATTTTTCTCAAGCTATGCAAACAGCTACAAGAGGGGTACCACACAACCCCTGATTACTATGTCAATCTTTATCTTTTTGAGTAATTTTTTATTGTCATTAACTGTAGTGTTTTCTTCTGCTGTTTCTGCATTAAGCTGCTGTAGGGACAATTTTTGAAATCCTGTCTGGATTCTCAGCTGAGGTCTATGGCCTTTTTATAGCAGACACTTCAATCAGTTTTGAGATTCAGTCCCCTTTTCCACGAGGAATATGCTGAGTAATAGCAGCACATCATTGCCACAACATCTTGCAGAAAGATTCAGAAAGACAGACCTATTTTCTTTTCTCATTTCTGCATTTATTTCTTTCCAATATCTTGGGAACAAAAAGGACCAAAATTTTTCTTTTTCATACAAAGACATCTAGGAAAATGGTATGCTTTAGGTCCTTCTGTCTGTAGGAGCAGTCAGTGCTGGATTGTGCTCTTCAAAAAAGAGGAGGTAGATTATGTAGGAAATTACAACATTTTACTACATACAAATTTTAAAATTATGTACTTAAGTTTTAGCTACATATGGAAAAACATTGCAGGCAAAGATGGACTGACTTTGGAGAATAAGTAATCAGGAAAGTGACAAGTGAGAATAGGAGGCTTATTTAAGAGTTTGTTTGAGGTCGCCACCTGTTTGTCCGCACCAAGACTGGGAAATTGCCTATAATTGCCATGCCAGTAAAATGAAACACAGCAGTATGTTTTGAGGGCACTCAGAATGTCCGAGACTTGCAAGATGATTTGTTGAAAATCATAGCAAAGACCTCAGAATTCAAATAGAGGAAACTACAGTAGTTTAGAGGCACTTAGGTTAAACTTTACAAACGCTCTGAAAAAAAAAGTAGCTGATGTGAACTTCCAAAAAGTAACATTTTCCCACCATTTCAGTTAGCATTTCTTAAACTGTAAGACACTAAGTGTCTTCTGGCTGCAAAATAGACCCAACAACTGATCTAGAAATAATTTTTTTTAATAAATTAATTATGCAGGAATGTAAGCATACACTTACTTTGACAAGAGACTTATTTTACAGGCTCTTGTTTGTTGGGTGTTTAAAAAACTGTCTGCTCAGGAAGCATTTAATCACACTCTCCTATATTTTTTCTGTAGCTCATTTGGAAGTTAAACGGCCCAAGAGCAACTTCTGCCATGGTGAACAGAAAAACGGAACTTTTTTTGAGAAAACATTAGCTTGGGAGTATTTACAACTCTCTGTAAATGAAGTGTCTGTAAAGGCACATTCTACTGAAATAAAAAATAATTGTATTTTTTTACTAAGTTTTCAAAACAATGTGCAAAAATACCATCCTGCTTCTCTCAGACCCCTTTTCTACTTCCAGATTCACAACTAGCAATACACGGCAAACCTGCATATTTACTGATGTTGTTTATTGCTGCACAATCTGCAAACAGGAAGCACCTGGGAGATTAAATCTCAGAGTGGGTTGTTAAAAGGGCAAGAAATCTGAGACTCTGAGAGGGCAGAAGGTGACTGCTGATGTACTGAGACCATGTGAAGTATCAGAATTATGGATCAAGCTAGTGATAGGAAGGATTCTTGCTTGACTAGAGGATTGTGATGACAATTAGTGTAAAGCAGTCATTCAGAAAATGTGAAAGTTCTGTCTCTGCCTGTGAAGAGGGAAGGCCTGACTACATCCTGGATGTGCCCTAGAATGCATCTCTAGACTTTCATAAATCAAGCTTCTAGTGTTTTTATGCTTGTTTATTGTTAATTGTGATGAAAACCTATGGAAGTTGTTTTTTACTCTCCAGATAATTATCTCACACTAATTATTGAAATGTGAAGGTTTGTGGACATTCTTTAGTAGGTGGGGGAAAAAGTACATGTTAAGAGAGTTTTCAAAAGCATCCATATAATTATTAGGATTACTTCTTTTCCCCCCTTGTGCTTGAGTTTTAAGTGAATAGGCTTTTTAGCTTTGTTTCAGCTTGCTCTCTATTACAGAAAGAATTTTCACCATCTGACCCTGCATTAATTTAAGCTATGAAAGACTTTAATCAGATGCTGCAATGTGCCCATTTCCTGCAGGCTCCTAACATGAATTGGAACCTGCTGGAAACAGAAGCTGACTTTCTTGGTAATTCATTTTTCAAAGTGAGCAGGAGATCTCAGGAGTGGCACCTTTTATTCACCAGCAGGAGTGGAACCCCTACTTCCCTGGAGAGGAAAAAAAAAAAAGAAAAAACAAAAGGCAGAAACGCTAAGAGTGAAACGAAAGGTTAAGGAAATAAAGCCTGAAATAAGAAGGGAGTTGGATTGAGGTACTAATGCAAATCTGATGGAGCCTGCTCTTCAGGATCATGCCTTTTACTTCAGACATTCCTACCTGCTTGCAGAGCTTGTCAATGTAGAGGGTCTGCAGGGAAAGGTGTGCCAGCATTCCCCTTCTGCTTACCTTAAAGCCAAAATAGATTGTTAGTAGTATTAATTGTATTAATATTAATTTTAATCTTGTTAATCTTCATCTATATTATTAATCTTGTTTCCATCCCAGAGCGACTGATACTTGCTCAACCCTCACTGCACCCAAACTCATACCTGGAAGTTAAAGAATCTGAATACTGAATAATCTACATTCTAACCTGTATCATTCCCTGATATTTAACGTTTTCTGCCCATCTGCCATAAAATCAGGGAACATTTTCTTTGTAACGTATAGGAAAATAATCTATAGTTTAAAGGGTTTAGTGAGTTAGTGAGATTATTAGAATTTTTTCTTTGGAAGAAGAAAACCAGTAGGCAGTTTCCTAGTGTAATCTTTATTCCAGTGCATTTCACTGTTCCTCAAAAGGGACAAAAAATTGCTTTTCCAGTCCCCCAGTTCAAGCAATATTTGTTCAAGAAACTACCTTACCCCTCTAAAAGAGAAACTAACACAAAGCAAACCCAACAACAACAAAAAACGACCCAGATTTTACAGCCTGGAGAGTAGGAAACATAAAATTCCTATTTCAGAGCTAAGCCAGTGTGAAACAAAAACAGTGGAATGAAAAGTAAAAGGAGCAAAAAAACCCACTTGTGTCTGTACATTTAGTGGAAAGGAAATAACAATAACAGTATTCCAATTGTAAGATACTCCCTTTAATTTGTAAGCGTTAGCACTGATGCTGGTCAAAGACTGGCCTAGAAAAAGCCACTCCCTGCATGTCCTGCTTACTCAGCTCACTGCAGCAGCTATTCCAATAAGCAATTTGATGTTTAGCACCTGAGAATTTGCTCTCTCCTTCAGCCAGGACTGCAAGCTCAACAAAATTTATAAAAGCATGAAGTTTCATAACTCTTTCTCCCTAATGCAATAGCCGTGGAAAATCTGGGTTATGATGCATTCATTAGCTTTCCAGTAAAATTAATTTTTATATTTTAAGGTTTTCCTTTTTTTTCCCTAAGCAATTAAAATTTCCTCTATATGTCCAAAAGGAAGGATTTAAAAGAAAAAAAAGGGACGGGGAAAGAGTACAAAAGAAAGATGGTACTGATTCTTACCGCTAAATGACTTGATAAAGATATTCTTAGCTTGTAGTCTACAATCAGCAGTTTACTATTATTTACAGACAAAAATTTTGAAATAGAAAATTAGTCTTCATTATATTTTACAGGTTTATTTTAAAAATTAAAAAGGTTTATTTCTCACATTATCAAAATTTGAATTCACATAACTTGTAGCTACTCTCAAGCAGAGTTCCCTCCAAGTTTCTGGACTTACTCTTCCACTTTTTTCAGCTCAGCAGATTTCAAATTGATGACATTATATAATTTTTAACTTAAATTCCTTAAGTCATGTGACTTATGATTGCTGCTTCCTCATTATTGCTTCAGAAATGTTGGCTTAAACATACTGAAAGATTTCAGGAACAAAACTTTAAAGCCATTTAGGAAAAGAGTTCTGTTCTAGAAAAATATTTATAATTTTTTTTCTGTATTGCATGGATTTTTCCCAGAGTTGCTTTGCTTCCTTAGGTATGACAAACTATTTGCCAATCCAATTTTTCCTGGTTTTGCTTCTAGGCCAGTTCTTGATTGCTTTTATTTAGGCTCCTCAGCCTCTTCCCACCTGAGATTTGTGGGAGTTGGGTGCATGGAGGATGTAGCCTGAGAAACAGGAAAGATTTTGTGGAAATTTTGTCAGAGCAGTTTCTCCTAAGAGCCCCTCAAAGTGTGGTTAGGTCCTTTTCAAGTGGATGTACTACTAAGTCTGAGTACAAAAGGGAACTCTGGTTTTTTTTCCAAGCATTTAACCTCTGTGGCATTAAACTTGGGTGGGATGAGAGGAGGAAAAGGGAAATCAGGAGGGGAAGGACAAGATTAAAATTCTCTCAAGACTTTTTGTGTTTGGCATTCTGTTAGAACAAAAGGGATGAAGTTACAGGGAGAATTATCATCTCCATATTTGTGCACTTTCAAGTATGACATTCTTAAATGTCGTTGCTTGGATGGAGAAGATGATCCTTAGACAAGAATCAACAACAATATGTGTTAGTACACTGCTTATATGTGTAGTAGTGTTGCCTGAGTATTGATGACCGTGGTATTAGAATAGCATTTGGCAGATCCTGTCCTGTCTAATTTCTGGAAATGTCACTTTTCTTTTGTGGCTCATTCCATTCTTCCCCTTTTGTCTACTCAGACTATAACTTTCCTGGAGTTAAGGGATTTTACAATCATCATAATGAAAGACAATGATGGAACTATGAGAAATCCATTCCTTCAGAGGGTTTTCTAGACAGTGCTGCCATATGTGAAGTCATCCAGCATTCAGGAGCAGTCTGGTTTTGCTTCTTCAGTTCCTTTGGAGACAAAAACATTTTGTATCTATATGCAGATAAATGTTCTTTAAAATTTTTTGGATCTCGTTAACTCTGTGGACATGCATATGCTATCTCTATGTTCAGTGTTTTGTGATCATGCTACAATATTAAAAACACAGACTGTTGTAGAGAGAGCTATCAGTTGAAGCAGAAGTATAAGCAACACAAACAGTGTGTTTACCAAGCTTGGCAAGATCATTATTTGGTGGGGGGGGGATTTTAGTTAAATTAGTTGAAATGACAAGACGTTTGGAATGAAATGAGATTCAATGGCAAATTGAGATTAATCAAATGAATATGGCATGCCTTCAATTGATAATGATGTTTGTGCAGACGTGCACTGCTTTCTCTGTTCCAATGACTCCAAGTATGCATAACTAGTTGAAATATGTAAAGTGTAGTATTAAAACTAGCTGTAACTTCACTGATCTCTTGTAACAAGTGGTTACTTTTGCTTGAAATGAAACAACTACTGAAATTCCAGGAACGATTTGCTGTTCAGCTTAGGAATCTCCTTTCATTTTCTGTCTTCTGGTTCTAAACTGGAAGTTCTCTACATGTGCACATGTGCCACATGACACAGGTTAAATGTCAGCATTGTGGCAGCCAGCTTCCTTTAATGGACCTCTGCTAAAGATAGCTATTGATCCAGTGCTAAGATAGCTCCAAGGCAAGATCAGCTTCAATGCTTGCCCCTTCTCCCGCCCTCTCATTTATAGTGAAGTTGCCCTCAGACATGGCTTTCACCCTTGGGGATGGAACCTACTTATTGGCGAAGTAGCCTGTGCATTCATTTATCAGATTTTACTGCTGCATTTTTATTGCATGTTTGTAGCTAGAACTTTCCACATGAAGAAATCTTTAATATGACATGAAAATATTCACAGGCACCATTCATATTTCTTCAGATGTGAAGATCTCGCCCATCAGTAGTACAATGCTGTGTAGAGCAAAAGTTGGCTTCTGTGCTCAATATGGGGTAATTTTTATTAGCTGAAAGAAGTTTTAGACTGCTATTACAAAATAACAATTGCCTGGTTATGCTGTGTAGTCTCTCAATATGTCTGTTGATTACCATACTATTGGAATAAAAAAAATAATTTCAAATAATATTTTTCTAAATGGAAATTAAAGTTTGATAAACTTTTATTTTTGAATGTAGTTAAGAAAAAGCTCAATTTGATATCTGGTTTTTAAGGAATTCAGAGTGATACTAAGTAAAACTATAGGCTTTGATTCTTCATTTTATGGAGCATATTAAAATTGATGTAAAAGTGATACACAGCATCTGTGAAATGCCTTGCCTTGAATTTTCAAATTAGTGTATTGTCTGTGTATGTTATGTATTATGCATACCTTAAGAAATGTGTGCTTAATGGGTTTAAATAATGACTGGAGAAGTTACTGGCAAAACCCCCACAAATCTATTCAGGTCACCCCATCTCTCAGTAGCAAATACATGGAGGCTCAAGGGTCCCTGGGAAAGTAACGCTGTGTTTTCATGCTGTTGGCTCCAGTCAGAGTACTGACAGGACTAGATGGACCTGTGCTGTAAGTGCTGGCATCATTACTCTAGAACTCAAAATATAATCCCCTCTCTCAGTGGATGGAAATTAAGCCAAAAGCAGTGTAGTTTCAATGAACACATTCTTTCCTTATGAATGGTGAAATGGAAAATTCTACAATGTTTTGGAGTTTCAAGATATTTACTTGTTTGGAATAGGGAAGAAAATGTATCTCCATTTTTTTTCCCCCTCCTTTTAAAACGTAAAGAAAACAGGTGATATGAAAATTTGCATCTAAGTAATTTGTATTTTCCACCTCTGAAATAATCTTCATCATGGAGATAAGTCTGCATGGTACTTTGGAGACAGAATTTGTTTTATATATGTATATAGTTAACTTGAGGAAGCAATTCAGAATCAAGTCACTGCTGAATGATTTTCCTCTTAAATGCCTACTATGCAGTTTGAAATTTAAAATATTTGAACCATATTTTTGGTGATAAGTCCCGCTGAATAAAAACATTGTATATAAAATTGTTGTGCTAAATAGCTTGCTGCAAAAACGCAAGAATATCCATCAAACAGTGAGACATTTAACCTATTATTTTTAAAAGGTTCCCACACAGAAATTCCTGGAATGTAGTGTAACATCTATAAATGCTTCTGATGCCTGGGACCCTGTTCTCAGCACAGGCATAGACTTTATCCCAAAAGAGCCTTTTTTACTTAAAATGTGACATAGAGAGATAAACCAAGGGAGAGAGAAAGGAAATGATGGGTGATTTTGAACCATTAATATGTTAGGCATGTCAAATGCCCCATGGAGCCATGCAGTGCCTTAACCAAGGATTAATTTAGACTGAACCATAAACTAAAGATAAAACAAAATTGCTGTGAAATGCTAATAAAAAATTTTCTTCCAAAGCTATCCTATCAAGCAAATCTTAAAGGAAGAAAATGTTCCATGGCTGAAGACTGATTAAAGAGCTAAAATGGAAAGAAGGAAAGAAAATAATAAAAATCCAAAATAATGCAGAAAACAGAACTGTCAGTGCTAGGTATGCTAATAACCTTACTGCTAAATCATCGGCTTTCAGATCGCTTGCACTTCATAAGTTTTGCATTTCTGTGACGATAAAGACATTGAAATAAATGGGATTGATTTGAGGTGAGGGTGGGGTTAATAATCTGATCAAGAACAAGAAGAGATAAACCTCAGTTTAACTAAGATTCAAATAAATAAATGTAGGGATTAACATTATGGTGATTAACACCAGGAAACAGCCTCCTTTTGGGACACAAGTAGAGTAGCTCTGCCTGGAAATGGTACCCTAACATTTAACCAAGTTGACAAAAGAAATTTCCAAATAATTGAACTGGACAGTTAAAGCTTAATTTTTAAGGAGTTCCCAGTGTCCCAAATATAAAAAACCCAAACAAACCCTCAGTACTCTGTTGTAAAATGCCAGGAACAGATTCAGTGAATGATTGTGTGATTGCCAATATGTTTAAAATAGAACAAGAAAAGACACTGTATAAAAAGCCCAAAATAACAGTTGGTAGGTGTNAAGAGAAACCAAAATAAAAAGGCAGAGGTAATAGAAGTTAGCATGCCTGTAATATTTAGTAATGCTGGTATATTTGTCCTGTAAGAGATAAAAACTCTCTAAAAAGAAAAATATGTATAAATAGTAACCCTTCACAAAATTCCAGTACAGAGATATATCTTTAGTTTTTATTTGAAACTCAGGGATTCTGTTGCATGCATTTACATTCCCAACTATAACTTGAGTATCCCCTTATATGCCTTGGCAGGCCAAATAAGAAATGCTAAAAGATGGTCGTAGCAAATGTAAACATTACCAAATGCCCTGACCAACACAAAAGTTTTTGTGCTTGACCTTATAACATACTGTACTTAAAAACCCAACAAAACTGCACTTTGCACTGAAATGAGCTGTGCTGGAAAGTCACTAAATCTGACCCAAGACCTGACATGATACCCTGTAGCCTCAAAGGGAGTATGTCTTGCTTGGTGAGCTGAAGCCAATGTGCTCATCCTTTAACTGCTGACCTTCTGAAATGCAGCATGGTTGTTATACAGAAGGTTAATAACTTTCAAAGAATGAATTAGGTTTGTATTTATTGTTTTGTTATCTTCCCAACACTTCAAAAAATTAGAACCTTCATAAAGAAGACTGCCATGAGACTAATCTCTCTGAATAGATGTGGGCATTCTGGCCCTGAAGTATCAGAGGGCTGTAGCTGGAGGCTCTGTGGGACAGTTTTATCTGGCAGAACACAGACTGGTGTGTTCTGGGAAACAAGGAAGGGGAAAGAAGACCACCAGCAGAGCACTCTGTGAGGAAATGATGCACTTTCCCACAGTATCTGCTTCCATGTCTTTGTATATCATATTAGGGTACTGATTATTCAGGAACATCTCTGGGAAAGAGGGAGTTTTTTTGTGGCAGTTTTTTGAGGAATTGCTGGCTCATGCTCTCTTCCTGGACACAAAAGGAAACTTTCGTTCTATTAAGTTCAATTGCTAAATGTCCTGACTTTGTAATTCCCATCATAGAGAGCAGATATTGATAACATCAGGAGATGAGTGATTCAGGATTCCTTTGGCTCCTGTTCACTATGTAAAGAAGATGGTATTTGACCTAGGATCCTCATCAAATGTTTTTCTCCTTCCGTGTTTATATCAGACATTAGGTGCTTTCAGTGACCTCCATAAAACAGATTGAGCAGAAGAAAACTGGCTCTGCTGCATCGACCCAGTGGAAAATCAATCATTCTCCTTGGCAGTGCAGCAAAAAAAAAAAAAAACCCAGACAAACAAACCCAAACACCACCCTATGCCGTACATCAAGTTTCACAGACTTTGCCCAGCTAGGCAGCCCTATGGCAGAATTTTTAAGTACCAGTTTTGGGAAAGGCCCGAGAGTGGGACTGCTATCAAAGGAAAAGCTTCTTCATCTGGGGCATCTTCCACCCTTGTGTATTCAGGACAGCAGCATTAAAGATCAGAATTAAGATGGACAAAATTTGGTTTCTTGCTATAAGTGTCTTACGCATTTCAAAAATACAGGATTCCACAAAAGGATCCAATGTGCCTAACTACTCAGAATGCAAATATTATGAAACCTATTTAGGCAAAACCACAAGTTATATAAAACTTGGATTATATAAAACCTTTATTTAAAAATGCAAATTAAATAGTTCCATAAATTCTACTGGTTAACAAAACCAGTTTCCTGAACTATAAATCTTGCAATGTTTAGTTAAATTGTAATCTCTCCTCTCCTCTCCTCTCC
>VXBU01000302.1:14117-117587 GCA_013400315.1 Bombycilla garrulus
TCCTCTCCTCTCCTCTCCTCTCCAACCTGATGCAGAAGCACATGTAAAGTCTGGGGACAAAAGGTCTTGGGTGTGGAATGAACTTTGAGAGGACATTAGGTGAATTGAAACTGATCTTCTTTAAGAAAGGTTTTAAAACCTCTGTGTCTGATAAAGTCCTTCCGTCAAAACAAGAATGTCACTTGCAACACCAAGCACTCACATTTTTTAAAATAATTACACTTCTCTAAAATATCACTAAGAGCAGAGTGTTTTTACAGCCCCAACAGACAGAAGGGCCAGAAATTCCACATGGTTTACTAGAGATTTCATTAGTGCTAATAATTTTTATGTAGAAACATTAACATTCTCCAATACCTGCTTACAGTACAAACACTCAGATAAGAGGAAGAGGGGTTTTAAGGCAGTAAGAAGGTTTATTTTTTCATTGTCTTGCCTTTCAGTGTAAATTCTGTAGGCTTTTGCAAGTACTGATCACTTACAACATAATGGACATGCAAGCCTAGTGCTGGATGAAACAATTTTGTAATGTCTGACTGTGATACATACAAAAGACATGAATGCGATGAGTTTTTAATAGAATTATTTTAAGTAGAATTATGTTTTCTTAAATATTTTATACCAGGAAAGTGAAGCTGAATATGAAAAAAACTTCTGCTTTAGAGCCAAGTCCTTTATCCAGGGTTATGGCTTTATAGCTAAACTTAATGTACAATTATTTCATGGATTCTGGTAAAAGAAATCATTCAGTTTTCTGAAGAACAGCAAAATGATTCTTTACTTGTTACCTCAGCCCTTTGCTGTAGCTCTACAGAGGTAACCTGCATTGGATCTGCTTTAGCTTTTGTTGTCCTCTCCTCCCCACCTCACCTCAGTACAAGATTTGATGCAAAGAAAATTCAAAGCAGGATAATGAGGAAATTTTGCAGATGCTTAAGGGCTCTGCTACAAACATGGGCAGTAGCATTGAAAAATGTACAGGTTTTATTTGATAAGAAATGAAATGGACAGGATAGGCTGATCTGTTGGATCAAGTCCAGTTGTCCTTTCAGCCATGAAAAGAAGGATTTTTAAGTGGTGATCGATGGTATGCATCAGGTGGTGTATCAGGTAGAGATAGAAAAAAAAAAATCAAAGAATGATGCAGTACCTGAAGGGAGGTTGTAGGAGGTGGGGCTTGGCCTCTTTTCCCAGGTAGCGAGTGACAGGATAAGATGAAATGGCCTCAAGTTGTTCCACAGGACATTTAGGTTGGATATTAGGAAAAATTTCTTCACTGAAGTCGTGGTCAGGTATTGAAACAGGCTGCCCAGGGAAGTGGGGGAATCACATCCCTGGAAGTGTTCAAAAGCTGAGTGGATGTGACACCTGGGGACAGTTTAGTGGTGAACAAGCCAGAGCTAGATTATCAGTTGGACTTGATCATAGACATCCTTTCCCAACATTAATGATTCTATGCTGCTTTTATTCTAAGAACTAGATGAAGCTGGGAAAAGAACATTAAAATGGCTGAGCTGTTTCTGTTGATTTGTAGTTTTCCCTTCAAAGAGAAAAGCGCCAGCCTCTGGAAGCTTGGTTATGAGGTGGAGCTACACTAACGTGGTGTGTCAGACCTGCTTCTCTGCTTGCCTTGACATAAATTCCCTTCCACCACTCCAGTCAGCATGAAAATTTTTGCTTGGTTTGAAGACTGTCTTCTTGCTACTAGATTAGCTTGTCTGTGCTTGAGCTTGCACCAGAACCATTGTATTTTGGAACCTTTATAAATAAATATATATATATATATATATATATATATATCTGCTTCCTCTAAGTGGGCTCTGTGTTAATGCCCAGTAAAACATTTCAGTTTTATGGGGAATGGTAAAGCTTTCAAGAAGAATATGCAGCTCAGGAGGAGTTTAAGATCTGTCTGTGTGGTATTTTGTAATGATGATGCTTTTGGGTATACCAATTAGATCAACCAAACCCACTTGTTAGAGAGAAGAGCCAAAAAATTGGCAGTCAGACTCATCACTGCATTTTTTTCTGCAGGTAAAACTGGCGATGTTATGACTGTAAGAACAGAAATTCTTTTCTTTTCTAATAAACAAAGCAGGCATAAGCAAAAGGAAAATCGTTAGGTGGCCCAACATGTGTAATGTTAGACTTGTACACAGAGTATACTTCAGATGTACACCACAGGGGTATAATAAGGTGTATTTAAGCAGCAAGCATTGTCACAAGACTGCTCACAGCAAAGTGCTTCAAGGACTTAAGAGATCCAGTAATATGAAATTAGATGAATAGCACAGTGGTTACCCATATAGAATAAAAAGTGATTGTAAGTGAAGCTATTTCAATTTAGGTAAAGTATTAAATGGGGTCCCTGGGGATCATTACTTGAATTTGTACTGTTTCTAATCAATAAAAATGCCCTAGGTGAAAATCCTAACTGCAAGCCCATACAGTTTTCTGTGAAATAAACATGGGAGAAGGTAGAGTACAGAACAGTCAATGAACAAATGTAACTTTGAACTAGGTCAGCATATAGCAAACAGAATCTGTTAAAGAATATATAGTCAAGCAGATGGGATCTCAGAGCTGGGTAAATCTGACAGGAATAGAACTGTACTTGGTTAAGAAAAATTTAGTATGGAACACAAATGAATTGTGGTAGAAGGCAAGAAAGATCCGATTATGTAGGTAGGCTGAATGGCTGGATACTCTGACTCTGAAAAGTATAATGGCAGAAAGTAATATTTTATCTCCAGCAAAGGAAAGTGGAAAAACTTGCAAACTCCAGTTCACTTTTGGAACCAGCAATTCCAAATTAATTTAAACATGAAACCTGATCCAGCTTACTCTGCACCCTGAAGAAAGCTAGGGAAGTTTGACATGAACGCTGGCAAAATCTACTGCCGACCAATTTAGAAAACCTCCGGTGATCTACCCCAAAAGCCTGAGCCAGAATCAGATGTACTCCTTAATGCCTTCGAGAATAAAACAGCAAGGAGCCCTGGTAGAAATAAAAAGAAGTGTCAGAATTTTTATCCCAACATTTAAGAGTAATACATGAAATGGTTTTCCCTATGGATTATTAACCTTAGCCTAATTTGCTTAAATGCCTTGCTAAGTTAAATATTTTCCTATTTGGTTTTGTTTGGTTGGTTAGGTTTTTTGTTTGGTTGTTTTTTGTATGTTTTGGTGTTTTTTTTTTNGCCAAAAATTGCCTAGAGTTCCAGAAATGCTTTTCTATTGTTTGTCTCCAAGTAAAAGATTATCTAAAAAACCCTAGGTGTATTTTACATGATCAACTATGTTGTCAGATATAAGGGGGTATTGACTGGAATTCCCACATGACTATGAAAAAATGGTTGGCTTTCTTTTTTTTTTGTTGCACATGGATATGATCTTTTTTCCAAACCTTATTTACTATGACAACCTCTCACATCATACATAAAAAAATGTTTTAATTACATTCTATTCCTTCACTTCTACCAGTACTTTTTGTTTATCAGGTGCAAAAAATCCCTGTATTTTACACACCTGCTCCTTGCTATGTAACTTAGCTGTAAATAAAGTATGGTCTTGATCTCTCTATCTCTTTTATTTCTTCTCTTTTAAAAATGATCCACATTGTGTGTGCTCTGTTATCTGTTTCTCTCTTTACGCCCAGTACAATGTGTCTCCTGGGCTCCTCTTTTGGCATAAGGTAAGAACAACATTTGTACAGGTGATGGAATTAGCTGTATTTTGTTTTCTGGGGTGAAATTGTCTGAAGGAGATTGATTCAAACTCTTTAATAATTTTGGTCTATCTGCTTGATGAGACTGAATGTAGGATGAATTTTTAACATGGTAACAATTATTCCTTTCCACTACTGATACTGCATTTTCTTTCTCACCCATGTGCTTAGTGCTTGGTTCCTTCCCCAGAGGGAGCAGTCATTCCTGTAAGTTGTGTTTTTCACCCATTTGTGTTCCATGACCTGTTCCTAACTGCTCCCTGGTGCATGGGCTGCGTTGATGTACAAGAAAGCAGTATGCTGCTTGGTCTAGTCAAGTTGTAGACTATTCACGTGTATTGGAGCAGTGAGCTGACAGAGCGGGTAGCTATCAGCAGCCCATGTTGCTGGAGCTTGCAAACTACTGTCAAGTGATAAAATCAATTTCATCTACTTAATTCCTTTCTTCTTTCTGTTGTGGCAGTTTACATTACCATAACGGTTGCAAACTTTGAAATTGACTCGTAACCTTATGCAACTGTTCTTCTGTTGTGTATCCTTAATTATGACTTCAGTGTAAGAGAATTGCTTACCTTTCATAGTCTCCTTGTCTCTGCTGTGTACTGGACAACTATGGTTGTGCTGTAAGTTATAATTGCATGGTTCAGGGTTAATTCTGCATTTTTCAGTGAACACTCAGTTCTTCTTCAAAAGTGATCAGATCTCAGTTACAATCTTATGTCATATCTGGTCCTAGTTAGACTTGTAAAATTGGCTTAGATTGATCACAACCCCCTCTGTAATTTCACATTCTTCTGTGCCCTGATTAAAAGCACATACTTCATGTGTTTCATTTTTACAAGGAATGCAGTGCTCCTTGAATTTCTGGTACTGCTTCATACTTATGCTTCTCTAAGATAGCTGAAAACTATTAAACATTTTGCTCTGAGTCAGCCAGTGCTATGTGAAAAATCAGACCACCTCCCATGTATCTTCTCATTTTTTGGCTCCTATTCTTTGCAAGTACATCTGAAGTGCTGTATGAACCTCCTTATGTTTTTCCTTTTTGTAGATGTTTCCAGCTTTTTTTGTGCTTTTAGTTCCCTTATTCTTCCACAGTGTGCATAATTTAAAGAACAAAAATGCCATCACTGCATCATTGCTAACCTGAAATCAAAGTCAAGTTTCTGTGCATAGTGCAGATAACCCCAGCATTTTGAGCAGATGTTGCCACCTTCAGAGAAGTCTTTGTGCTTATCCCTGGTGCTGGGTTGTGCAGTCCTGCAGCCGCCCTGCTGTATGGCAGGGTACAGCTGCCCAGTCAGCCAGAGCTGCCAGCAAGCTGCACTGAAGGAAGAGCTTGTGTGTGTGAATAGGCAGAAGGAAGAGGTGGCAACATATACCTGGGCAGGGACAAGAGGGTTACAGCTACACCTTTCTGCATTGGTTTGCAGTTGGATCAGTTTGGACAAACCCTGAAATCACACCTGCAGACTTCCATCATCCAGTTTTGTTTGTAGCTGCTTCTGTGTCACACGTGTGAGGTTGTAGGTACAAGAAACTGCCCTTTGCCTGTCTATACCTCCTATTCCTTATCACCTCTTTATTGAGTACATCTGGACTATGTTACAAGCTTAAGCATGGTTAAGATTGGCAAATCCCTGAGGAGATTTAGTTTTCTTGGGTTTGAGCTCTTCTATTATTTATTTTTTTCCAAATTCTGGGCAGTATTATTGTACTAGTATTTGTTCAAGTAGAAAAATGGCCTCCACACTGAGAGTACAGAAAATTATATTTACCTTTATATCTCTTAGCTTAGAGATATTTGTCTGCTAGAGCATGTTGAGAAGTAAAAAACTCACAGAAAACCAAAATTTTCCCCTTTGCTATGCCTGGTCCTTTCAGCACAGCAGAAGTGACTCACTACTGAGGTGATTTCCAGAGTAAAGAAAAGCAAATTAAACTACAACTTATTTTATTCTAACAGTCACCTTTCTACTGAAACATGGCTGAATTTATTCATGACATGTTTCAGATTAAAGAGTTCCACCACAATACAATTTTAAATTTAAAAAAAATAACTCTTTTTTTTTTTTCCTATTTTAATTTTCCTCATGGAACTAAATGCACGTCATGGGAAAAGAAGAAAAGAACAAACCTGGTGTTTATAGATGAGCATTGAAACTGAAACAAGAAAAGCAAAACAAACAAAAAGTGTTTTCTGTACTGAATTGCTTTCCTTCTTAACCTTAAGTAGCAGATCTCTCAGGGTTGTTGATATCCAGAGCATGGTGGGAAGAGCTGGGATCCGCAGTCCGAGTTGCAGCTGGGAGTAGCAGCATTTTTCATGAGACTCTTCTGAGCAAAGCACTCCATCTGTTTCATAACACCACAGTTTATTTCTAGGGCCACATGTGAGACACAGCTGGTTGGAAGACTTAGTGGTGGTTTCTGGCACAGGGGGTTCCTGGAGGTGGAGAGAGAGCCCTCTGTGCTGGACTGGGAATGCTGAAGTTGCCAGCATTACAGCAGGGGACAACAAGAGGGGCTCTGGAGGAGGAATCCTCCTGCACAGACACTTAACAGACAGCGTTGAAGGGAGGCTCCTTACGAGTAAATCAGTGGGATTCTACAGTCCTCCTACAGGGACTAGTGTGACAAGAAAGCGAATTGGTTTCAACATCAAGTTTTATAAATGTATGGAAGTGATTTTATACTGTTATTGTATAAAAACAGAGAAGAGTGCTCTGTGATTAAAGATGTTTCTACTAGATTTAAAGTATAAAACAAATAAGAAAGACATTTTTTCAATTGAAACACATAGGTGGAATGGTGGAATTGTTTCACTGTGGAAACCTTCAGCACATCTGAATAGACTTTGTCACAGAAAGCTTAACAGAAATGTAACCCTGGAACACCAAAATCCTTATTCTGTATTGATGACTTTAGAACTGATAAGTACATCAGTAACTGCTACAGAATGCTGATATCCTGTCATCTTGAATCTATCGCATCCTCCTAGGACATAGAAAAGTCATCTGCAAACTGCTGGATGACCAGGTTGCTTTTATTTTACCAGAAACCTGTGATGCATTAATGCAAATGGTCTGTCAATCTGGCCATTGCAAATTGGAGGGGAGTGTAAAATAAAATAAACTGTAGGTAGAAGAAACTCCATGGTGAATTGCGAGTTTTCATGTTTAATTAAAAGTCGTCTTATTTATGTGGGGCTGCTACAGATTTTTTAGTTCACAGCACTAGAATTACATTAAAAATTCAGCGAAATTAGACAGAACAGGTTGGTGCCATTTTTAGGCATTCTGTCTTCTCTCCTGTGAACAGAGGATTTCCTGTATTGTTTTTTGCCCTCTGGTGAGAAAATCTGCAAGTAAACCTCAAGTATTTACAAAAAGGGAAACTTAGCAGATACAGTTTGGATCATTCTGAAGCTAGAACTTGATTAGAAAGACACAAATTTATCATCTTTAATTAAATGTATAGTAAAAATATTCTGAGATATGCATATTAAAAATTATAGTTATTACAACCCTAATTTAAACATTATTTCAATTTGGCTAAATATAGTTTAAGCTGTCTTTAAAAAAATACTGTCATACCATGAGCATCTCAGGGTAATCCTTTATATTAACTGCAGAAAGCTTCTAAGAGTGCTCTGATAGCAAGACTGTGAAGTGCAAGTTTACATGCAGTGTTGAAGATATTCATTAAAATTGTAATTAGGCTCACGATTAAATTCAGTCGCAGTAGAAACTTTGTGTGTAAGTGTTGCTACAGGAAGAAACCTCCAGTCTGAAAATTAGTTCAACAGTCTGAGCTATTTTAATTATGCAGAGTTGATTATCATTGGAGAAAGAAACCTTTATTACTGCACCAGAATACTGATTCCTTCCACCCCCCGGCACACTGCTTGTTTTTCTGGGTTAGAGTGTGGTCTGTTTTGATAGCCTAATGATGTTCTGTGTAAATAATAGGAAAGTTAATCTGAGTAAGTTCAGGATCCTACTATTAACATTTTATTAAATGACCATTCATATGACAGAACTTATCTTGCTTATCATGTTTACAGCGGTAGCTTCTATCGAAACTTTTAGTGAGGTGTTTTTTTAATTTGCAGATTTTTACAAAGCTGCATTCCAAGGCAACATCTTGTTTCCATTTTTGCAAGCCTACAGCTAGTGACAGAGATGCTGATGGATGGCTTTAACTGTCTCAAATGTCACAAATATACCTAAATTTGGCAAATCCGGGTATAGCAGAAGGAAATGTCCCTCCCCCTATTCATGTCTAATTTGATTATCGACAGAGTCCCCTATCTTAGCAGCAGATTTTATACATCAGTTGAGATGAATTTGATTCTCTGAAATGGAACTTGACTTTATTTCAAGTGAAAAAGCAGAGGGTACAGCACACACTCTCCTTGCCAACCCCTTCAAGCACATGTCCTAGTATGGTTTGGAGGTGATGAGTAGCTGTGCAAAGATTTTTGGGCAGGGTAATCTGACTACAGCACTGTACTTTGCACCCTCACATAGTCTGCAGTGGCCAAAGAGTCAGGGTAGTTGTTGCCCTGGTCTGAAAGGGTTCTAACATCCATCCCCTAATTTTCATCTGTTGCTCTGGAGTTTAATTTCCAGGCTTCACGCACAGATTAGTCATTGCTATTTTGTTTTGACAGTACCTTCAGGATTTTTTTTTTTTTTCCTTTGTGTCTGGTGCTTTTCAGATGTGTGTACCTTTTCCAAGCTGGTTCTTCTTTGTAAGTGTATCTGTGATTCTGAGACTCTTGGAGATGTGTAGAGATTAAAACTTGGTGATGTAAGCATGTAAAGTATGAACTATTTCTTTAGTTTGTCATAAAGCAATGGATATGTCAAAATAAATTGATGTATTTAGTCAGATTTACAAACTTAAATCCCAACTTCCTATTTAGGTGCTCTGATGTGATAAATTCTACTTTTGGCCTACTATCTATGTTTCAGTGCCTAGAAAGATGTATTTTTATTTGAAAATAAAGCATTTAAGGTAGAGATAGGTTTATACAGTTGAGCTAATTCACATGGTGAGGTGTCACAAGGTGGAAGAATGACTAAGTAATTCTGTTAAAGATGTGGCAAGTTTGTTCTGTGGTCTAACATGAACATGCACCTCTTCATCCACTTGCTATTGTTACTGCTGCTAAAAAATAGAGAAAACCCTCATCTAACACTTCAGACCAAATAGATATCACTCTGTTGTTACCTCTCAGTTGTAGAGAGAGGCAGCAGCTCTCATAAAACCAGAATACATTACCCTTTTTTTTAATTTTTTTTTTTAATGAACTGGTTTGTGTCTGCCTGAAAATGTTTGGTTTATTGGATGTCCAAGTGTAAGATTAATTCCTGATTGCTATAGGTGTTGCTATATGGCTATTTTTTGTATTTGTAATTATTTTCAATACTGCACTGTAATAGGTACTATCCACATATTGCTAACAGCCTGGCCTGCTGTTAATGACGTTCCACATTATTCTTTTGGAGGGGAAGAGAACAGACCTACAACTTTGTGATCTGATTGAATTCTGTGCTGCTGGCAAATGTATTTTGAAAGGATAAGGAATTTTCTGGTACAGAGCTAGTCTGGGTGGATATGTGGGGGTAAGAACAGACAGTAAGATGAGTGTTTTTTTGTGATAATTGAATAGTGATTTTACTTGGTTATTGATTGGCTTCATATTGCCAGGAAGTGACTGGGACAACCCTATCTCCACATTACTAAAGCTGGTTAGCTTATTTGTTACGTGCTTTCACAATAACAACCCTATCATGGGGACCTAAGAGTAGCAGACGGGTTTCTTCTTTCTGGGAAGACTTTGTGTCCAATTTACCCCACAGGAAGGCAGGGGCTATGCATCCTCTTGTTAATTTAGTCAGTGTAAACATCCAGTGTAGGCAAACATAGTTCTTCATTGTAGATGGCAGTTTTTTGCAGAGTATGTTGTAATTGCTGGATAGTTCCAAATTAAGTAAGACATGAGTGGGACTGTCCGATGGATATTCCCTAAAATTCTCTAATATTCCTTTACTATGAGGGGAGTTTTAAACATGGAGGAAGGATGGAGTGGAAAGACTGAAGGAGGTAGCAGTGCACATCTCATTCTGGGCCTTGAAGTAATTTCTGAAAGGATTTCAGACTCTTGATCTCACAGAAAATTAATTTTAAAGACAACTTAGTAGTTATGTTTTAGTTTTTAAATTAACTTTTACTTTATATGGTACAACTTATAACTGATATACAGAATATATTTTTTCTTTCCTGTTATTTTCTGTCTTGCTGTCTGTATTAGAGAAATAAGGGGTGATCATATATTCATTGTGCTTTCTGCTTGGTGACAATTGGTGCTGCTATCTTTTTACTACAATGCAGGCTCTTAGTCATGTGTCATCTCCTTAATATGATTTTTCAAACAAAAAAGTTTTTCCTTTATTCTAGCCAATTGTCTGTGTTTATAATAATGTATATATTTTTCTCCATTGAAATACTGAATGCAGCAAAAATATGAGTTTTAAGAAATATTAATGTGACATGACCAATATGAGCCTTACCAGGTTTGATAGTAAGAGAGGTGAAGATATTTCTTAGTCTGTCTCTGTCTTCTTAAATAGCTCTCTGCAGATCATGGTGGATGGATTGACATGAAAGTAATTTAAATAGTCATTTTTATTACTGATTTAAAGCCTGAAGCTGGAGAAAAATGTCTCAAGTAATAGACTTTTAAAATGCTTTTCCTCCCACCACTTCCTGAAAGAAGAGTTAGTTTGTGCCAGTTTGTATTTTGAAAGTTGCAGCTGCAATTGCGTGTTGATTTGCCACAAAATTTTGCCTTTACAACAAAAGAAATACTTGGTGGTTACCCCATATACACACTATTTAAGGTATTGATAAAGAAAGAAGCATATATTCGGATTACTATCTGAAGTAGATTGAAGGATTTAATGTTCTACTATTCTAGTGATCTATATTCTGAACACCTTTTGGAAGCAATTGAAATTTAGTTAATAGATATAAAAAGTTACTGTGAATTTAAAAATTCAGTTAATTTAAATATGCAGAATGTATAAGTAAGTAAGTTTATGAATATACATTTCACACACATACACAAAAATTATTTAACAAAATAAATGTTTTCTCCAATGAAGGAACTGATGTAATACCTTCTGGGGGACTCAGTCTGCCAGAATTTAGAAACTTTAGATCTCATTAATTAATGCCTAGTTCTAGCCCTAGTCATGGATGGGGAAAATAAGTTGGGATTTTTTTCAGGTGGTTGCTCTGTTTTTCAGTATCTAATCACTGAGTTTGCTAGCTGGATGAGTAGTAGTGAAGAGAATATCCCCTCTCCCTGGTCTTCAGAGGCTACTGCAGTAAATTCAGCTTGAAAAAAAACTTTAGTATTAAGGTTTTAATGAGACACCTTCACACTGCTCTTGGACATTTCACAAAGATTGTCATAACTTGAAATTTAAAGTCAGTTTATTTTTTAAATGAAAACATTTATTTCTTAATTGTGGTTTTCACATAAACTTCTTAAACATAGCTCAATTACTCCTATTAGATGTTCATTTAGTTTAACTTTTTTTTAGCTATCCCTATATAGACAGGAACAGTACTGGTATTTACTGGAGTTAATGATAAATTAATGAAAAGAGCTAATAGAAATATCACATGAGACACATTTCTACCCACCTCTTAACAAAAGGGAAAAATGAACCAAAATCAGGCAATGGACATCTTTTGTTTTCTGTCATTTTACCTGGATTGCACTGCTTTATGTCAAGCTGCTGAGAGGCATGTGCTTGCACAGAGAAGAGCAGATTTAAAACAGGCACACAGAGTCTCCATCCTCTAAACTGTGTCCAGCAAACTGATCATTTTGGGTCCCTGTCTGTTTCAGAGCACATGGGGTATTTACCATGCTAAAGAACTAAGTCCTCGCCTTTCAGCTTGTATTTGTAGTGGACTAAGAACATATAGATTTTACAAACATCAGTGATGTGCTTCTTACTCAAGGATCCTTCCAGCTTGGGTCTGTGATGATTAAGTGAAAATGTGTCTTGAACCATCAACAATTCTGAATTTGCATGTTGGGTAAAAGTGCCCTGCAGCAAGGAAGTGGTGGTGGGGGACAGGGTTAAGTGGTAACAAGCTAAAGTCACTTCCTCATCAAATCTGTGTACAATTGCTGGGCATTGTCAAGAAGTCAGTAAGAGAATTTTTGCTTAAATAATCATGTTTTAAAAAATCACATTCTGAAAATCTGTTCTTTGGGTTTAGCATCTTATTGCTGAAGAGAAAAATCTCGAGTAGGTGTTATGGAAGGGTAACAAAAAGGCCTCTAAGATTAAGGCCTCACAGCTGTTTGACAGTATATATTAAAAGGTCCTTTTGCCTTTTTAATTTTTGATTTTCCTTTCAAGTTTCTTTTGGTACTTCAGTGGAATTGGGGGAAAATTATTAACACAATACTACAGCTTGCAGTTGCAAGGAATTCTATTTGAGCACTAGACAGGTAGGCTAAAAATGGCTTAAGGGAGTAACAAATATTTTTGGTGTGTGTTTTAAGTGCTTGAGAGTGAAGATGTCTGAAAAGCGTCAGGGGAAATAATGAAGCAGCTGAACCTGTCTGAATATTTATTTTCCCTCAGTCATGTTTATATACTACCTATTCCTTTTTTTCTTTTCCTTTTTTTATTTTAAAAGTGCCTTACAGCTGCATACCCAAAATAATCTCCTGGTTCCCTCCCTTGCAGCTTTTTCCATTGTGGACAGAATTTTACATATTTTTTTCATGTTATAAAGTGTGCTGTCTGCCACGAAACCTATGTAATTTTGGGATTTTTTAGACCAGGAACTGGCTTTGAGGAGGCAGCGTAGAAATTTAACCCTCTATGTACAGCGTGATGGCACATTGCTGGGAAGAAAATGATTTAAGAATGCTAGCCTCTCAAAAGAGACTGTCCCAGAGCTGGTGGTGGTAGGAGATCAGCTTCACAGAGGTACTGCAGGCTGGGAACAAGGGATCCTGAGAATAAAAAAAGGGCCCTTTCTCGCTTTCCTTGCTGAATGCCTCCCCAGGGGGAGACGGGAGGGTTATTTGTGCAAAGGAAGAGATATATAAATATACATATATAAAATGTATTTCTGGAATATGTTAAGCTACTACTGTAAACAAAGTTATAGTGTAAATTTTATGTTCTAATGAAGGAGAAGAAATACCAGAAGCAAACGATAACTTGCTGTCAGAATTTTACCTCAATCTAGGCACTAGAGTTAAAAACCCCCTTCACTCACCTGGCACCTGCCCTGAAGATGGCGGGCTTGAGTATCTGCAAATCACCAAGATTAAATACAAGTGATACTACACATGGTATTTCCTGTCTGATTCTTTTATGTTTAAGAGGAGGAGAAAGAGACTGTGTAAATTATGGCAGAAGAGAGTCTGATTCTCCAAACCAATGTCTCTTTTTATCTTGTGGGAGAATCACATGCCAATTCAGCTGTCTCATCTGACACACCTTTTCCTTGCTTCAATTACTTACTACTGTTATTTCTTCTGCCAGGTTGCTATCTTCACTGACAACCCTGCACTGACTGCCTATTTGTGATAGACACCTGTGGTCTTGCAGGTGTCCCCTAATACTTCATACTCTACCTCAGTCCTGATGGAAACTAGGCATCTAAAGGAAAAAAAGTCATGCAAGCTATGTGACTTCCAAGATTTTTCTTCCTGAAGAAAAAAAGTTTAAACAGGTGTCTGAAGCCAATACGCTCCCACTAACACTTGTAGGAATGCTTAACTTGCTGCAAATACTATTTGACATTTCTTCACCTGTGTTGAAGGAGCAATGACAACTTGACTGATGGATGGAAGGGCCTCGTGACTCTCTGGCTGTCATTGGTCCTTATCTTACAGCTCAAACATTGCTTTGCTGCCCTCTGAGATAAACTCTCAGAGAAATCAGATTAAAAAATAGTGTAGATCTGTGACCATATGCACGTTGTTAGTGAACGTTCTTTTCATGTGCATGTATAAATGGACGTGTATCGCTTCGTTTTCCATTAGAAAGGGACATAACATTCACTGCTCAAGAAACCTGCATGTAAGGCAAAATTTTTCTGGAGCTGCTTGCAAACAAAATTTGTTCCTTTTTAAAGTCAAGTATAGACAACAGTCTTCTTGCTATTAAGAACTTCTTCTGCACTTTGCCATCTCACAAAGGCAGGTATCTTTTTTGCCTAAGAATTTAATGATTTGTGTTCTTGTTGGATGAGTGGCTGAAAGGATTACTTCAGTGCTGAAACAATGACTTTGCAGGGGAAAATTGTAGTTGCCAGGCTGCCTGTGCACACTGTAAAGCCAAATTAATAGAAGCAAGTAAAACAGCACTTGTAGGCAATGAGTATAATGTAATGAACCTCTGGAAGTTTTACCATCCTCTTTCCCTATAATTCTGTTAGTTTCACAAGACTGGAAAGAATAGCAGATTTTAGTTGGATGCTTTCATACTAAAGGTGTCACAAAGCAGTCTGGAAGAAGAAAAGAAAAAATAAGCAAGAAAAGACTGAGTTCTAAGATCGTACTGGGAGATACGGTCAAAATCCTATGTTTGTTGATTGATGTGATTGTGTTAGGCAGCTCAACTTTCCATCTTTAAAAAAAATCAGAATAAATAAGTATGACAATACAAGGCTTTGAAAAGCTGGAATTTCTATACTTCTCATTCAGATGATTGCTTAGAAAGAATTCACCAGTTTGATTAGAAGCATTGTTACCATGTAGTCCATGCCACTTTTCAATTTGTGAAAAGAGAATTTAATAGAATATTGTCATTTTAACCCCTTAAATGCATAGCTCCTTTCAAAACAATCTACACTTGCAAAGGGTTTCTGAATTTATGCAATTGTGGAGAAAAAGGTAAAATGGAAACATAATTATGTACTATTTAACGGGAAACAATTTACTGAACTGTGCTACCACCACTGGAAGTAATACTCTCTGTCACTGGCAGTCTCCAAGATTTTATTAGCTCTGAAAATCTTTGGTTTCACTTTCTGAGGCAAGCACGGAAATCAGGCAGAGGAGTGAGGCTGCCTCAGAAAGAGAAGCTGGTTTATGTAGTCAAATTCCAGAAAGGAGGTGGGAACCTCTGGTACGGTGGCCATCATGAATGTCCTCAATAAATGGACCACAGTAGTGCTGGGCCATTGCAAAGAGGGTGTAACTATTGCACTTGTGCTGAGGAAAACCTGCACTTCGAAATAATTTTATTTTAATCTTTCACTTTGGGTGTGTCAGTGAAGTATAATGCCCTGTAAAGGAGGAAGGAGTGAATTACAAGATTGCGGATGACTAAAATATTTGTTTTCATTGTCTGAGCTTGCAGCCTAAGTCCTTTCCAAAGTGTTTTCAAAGATGCTTTTCAGCATGCCTGGCAAAACCCATACCTCATCAGTAGCGATGAGATGAAGGTGCACTTGTTAGTAAATCACCTGTCTGGGAAAAAGCATTTCATGCCAGAACCCATTTCAATAAACTTTGGTAGAACAACATAGTAAAGGATCATGGCAAGGCCAAGGAATTTCTGTCTTACTGAAACATGAGAGAAATATTGTAGACAACTGCTCTGTACTCCACTGAACAGGATACAGTTTCACTTCATCTGAATTCCTAAATGAAAGTTCTAGGTCTTTCTATTAAATAGGGCAAGGCTCTATTGAGCTGTTCAGGATTTGCATATTTTATTAATTTTTTTGAGCAACTTGGTCTCATTGAAGCTATCTCTGCCCTTGGCTGGGGAGTTGGGACTGGGTGATTTTTAAGAACCCTTCCAACCAAAAACAATCAATGTTTTTATGATTTTAATATCAATAGGAATACTGCTGGCAGTTGTGGCGAAGTCCTCAAAATTTGAGGTATAGAGGGGATAATACAGGATTAATGTATTTTAGAAGGTTTATGACAGAAGTGATAAGGAGATTCTCTCAATGATTGTATAATAGAAGGGGAAAATAATTATAATAAAGAAGAATGGAAATGCACAGTTAATGGAAGAGCAGTTAAATTATTATCTCATTATTTTTGTTAGCTATTGCAGAGAATGAAAACTAAGGTAGCCTTCTGCTGGGGTGTCTTGGGCTTCACTTCTGAATTCTCCTCTAATATCCATAGACTGTTGTCAAGAAAGGTAAATCAGGAGAAAATAAACCCATTCCTGGGCATCAGCACAGGGTCAGCATTTCTAACTGAACAAATACTAAATAGAGTGCACATGGTCCTCTTCATTGTGCATGTTATGGACAGCTCTCACAGAGAAGATGTATTAATCACATTAGGCAAAACTCCTGCCAACAGAATAAAAGTGATTTGAATAGAGTTTTATTTAGAGTAAATAAGTACAAAATGTGGTGGAAAAGAGACAGACCTCAGCCGTTATCTACACATTATTATACCAGTTTTAGAACTTAAACAAAATGTCAAGGGCTGATTTTTATTCAAGAGAAAACATTGAAGAAAATTCATCAGCAAAAGATCCTTTCTGCATTAACAATATCAGTACTGTTCCTACCCTCCTTTCTGAAGAGACATGAGTACCTGTTTAATCTTAGTTTGAGGTAAATATTCAAATAGCAGCAGAGTTAATGATGTTTCCAGCAATAGATATACTCCTGTCTTCTGACTGATTCCTGGATGCAATATGTCTGTATTCCCACACTGCTTCTTCAGCTATCCTCTCCCCTGATGGATCATGGACCTCTGGATGATGCAGGCTGGTGTTGGGGCTGTTCTTTCCCTTAGGCTCCTGCTCCAAGGGCTCTTCTGCTGAGGCAAGCATTGCTTCTAATTTGTGCAAAGTTTTTGTCACACAGTCCTCACTGAAAATGCAGGCTAAGATTTTTAAAGACCCTTAGGAAGAGATGGCATTATGGTATTTAATTTGGTTTTTATTTTACCTAATGCTTGACTGCTCTGGAAGTGATTCCTGCAAAAGTTAGGATCACCACTCTTGCACTTACAGTAACTTTCCTGCATTGCCTTGGAAGGGCAGAGCTGCCTGCAATCACTGCAAAACTTGTTCTGACAGATCCTTTTGGCTGTCTTTACACAACTGCGCCTTCATCATGACTTGCAAAGGGACCTCAAGGAAGTAAATCCTCCACTGAGGAAATCTCTTCTAGGGCTTTTATGTCACTCCATTGTCCTTACATGTATATGGACTTTACCAGTAGAAAGAAATTGTTCCTTTGAAGATCTTCTGTCCTAGATAATTAAAATTTCCACTCTTATAATCCCAGTTGAAAACCAGCAGGGAAGATACTAGTTTAGGTTGTTGCCCATTGTGTTTCTCAGTTTCATTGCCTGAAACCAAAAGTACAGTACTAGAGCAAACTGTAGCTCTTAACTGTTCTTAACTACCAATATGTATGACTATTTAGGAAAGTTTGAGGAGCTGGCAGATAGGAAGTTGCTTGTTATAACCTGCAAACTATAAATAGGTGCCATGACAAAAGCTAGATTTTACATCTAAGCTAGATTTTAAAAATTGGATTAGAAACTCTTTTGGAGGTGATTTTAAATTATTCTTTGAAGAACTCGCCTTCTTAGAATTGCTAAATTAACATCTTAAAAGATCTCCAAATATATAAATACACCCAAGAAACAATTGAGAAGTGCTTTTAACTGCTCACTTAAAAAAAAGTTATGATAGAAGGAAATGTTTTGACTAGGAAGAACAAATCTCATAATGCCCTTTAGATAAATGAAGACAATTTCTTATTTATTTCAGTCATATTAATTAAATATTCTGGTATCAGCTATCACTGAATACTTTTGTAAGTACATACCTTTGATAGTGGTATAAATAATCCTGAGCCTCTTTACCAAAAAGATGGAGAAATATCACACATTGCTATTAGCTTTCTGCAAAGTAGCTATGCAGAATTGTTAGAATAGCATCTCTATTGTTGGTCAAATGTTAAAAATATTTTTTTAGTTTCATGGCACTAATATCTTGTCCCATAATGCTTGTGTTATTTCTGAAAGATTAGTAAACACACTGCAGTAGTAACTTAATTCATATTCACAGGAAACAATTGTCAAGGGAATTTGTTTATCTTTCAATCTGAATGAAAGTCAAAGTAGATTTCTGTTGGAATTTTCCCTTTTTTCTCCTCTTAAAACAAAACAAAACACCCACAAACTAAACATGAAGAAACCCCAAACCATCTGAGAAAGATTCTGTCACACTGATAGTACTACCAGCTGTCTAGGCGCATAAGTAATGTGAGGTGATGCTGTGATGGTGCACTTTCCATTCTCCTATTCCTCCTTGCCGTTAGACTCCTTCTTATTAAGGAAAAATGCCTATTCCCTGCTTAAGAATTTGTGGTTTGAAATAAAAAGGAGAACACACTTCAGAGAAGGAGTAGGATTCTGTCATTAGCATTGTAACTACATTTTGTACATAATCTTTATGAAAAAAGAACATAAAGCAAACAAAGCTAAGGAAGGCTTGTGCAGTGCTGTATTACTGTGTCTGTAAAACCTTTTTCTCTCTCACTTTTTTCTCCCTGGAATGCTAAATAGGAACCCTAGCTTGGGAATCAATAGTTCAATTAGATTATATGGTAGGTTTTTGGATGGCTGTTAGCATAGCCGGGAGATTACTTTCCGTGGATATTGGGGAAAAGCTGCTCTGGAGTGGGAGGCTGTAGCTGCACTTTGAGCCAGCCTGCATTGGGAGAAAACTGCAGTATGAAACAGCCATAAGCTGTGGTTTTGTTTTATGCTTGCTAGATGCCCAGGGACTGAAATGTAATTAGCTATCCTACATCCAGAAGGAAACAGAAAGCATTTGCAGTACATACAAACAATGAAAGGAAGTATTAGGCCCAGGTCCCAAAAAATATGTACTTAACTTTGAGTTTGCAAATTGTTGCACTGGATTTAACAGTACTGTCTAAATGCTTTAGAGAGCTGGAACATGAGTGCTGTAAAATGACACTGTGCAGACATTATGGGATATCTGACTAGAAGATTTCATTCTAAAAAAACAACAAAAAAAAAATTGTTCCATGTTGAGGTAAAATTCAAACTAAAGTTTGGTTTTAAAAATCTTTAATAAGCATAGATGTAGACAAATAACCCTGCCTAATAGCATCAAAAATAGCTTAGGCAACAAAGTAAATGCACTATTGACCTCCTAAAATAAATGTTTGTAAATTCTCTTTTCCAAAATACCTCAAAGCAGAGTGTCTGCTGTTCTGTAACATCAACATCCATGTGCATTGCGCAAATGGCATTTTGCGTATTTGTTGGATATCTAACACAGAAATATTTGAACATGGACTTATTTTGTGGCTATGAGATCATTCATATAAATTGCACTAGATTAAATAGGCTTTGGTTTGCAGTTTTCTACAAACACTCCTCACACAGGATTGAATTGTATTTCATTTTCATTCACTCCTCACATAACAATGAAGTGTATTTCATTTTGGGAAGGTTAATTTTTTTTAGTATTCCTCTTAAAATATCATGTGGATTGGAGGAAAAATAGGCATCTGTTCTCCATGTTAAATGGTACTGTATAATTTCTAAAGCAAATGTTGGCATCTATGTGGTCTTCTGGTAATGTCTTAAAATAAGTCTGAATTGTTAATTTAAAGAGGGCTAAGCATTACCTTAAAGATGTCTTATCTGGAAGCAACATTTTTGATTTATAAATGATCTGTCTGTTCAATAATATAGTTAATGTTGCAGGCATTCTCTGTGAAGCTCAGGCATTGCTCATTTTTCTAATATTTTCAGATGAGGGGTTTGAAAATGTTGGTCTTTATTCTTGGAGTAATCAATTTAGAGAAGATGTAATGAATCACAATTAGAAAAATAACAGATTTTATGTTGATCAAACTCCAATTGCTCGCTCGAAGGATCAATCTGATGGGAACAAGAGCAGCAACAGATGCTGTGGAATTTTGAAGTTCAGAGCGCATAAGAGAGCCCTGATGCTTATGGAATCCTGGCTGTTTATCTGGGTAGCTTTTTCTATTTTTGTTGTTTGTTTCCAAGTATGTCTATAACTGTCCTTAAAACCATGACACCTCTGTATGAAGACCACCAAGACCTGTAAAAGTAGGAATGAACTTGGCAGTATTCATGGCTTCTGTTCCATGAGAGAGAACAGAACAGCATCTGATCCCTGAAAGCAGAGCCATCAGGGAAGAAACTAGGGACACCAGTGTTTCATTCTCACAAAAAAAATTGCATTGTATGAGATAAAAATGCATTACCTAAAATCTGATTACCATCCCTAGGTGCCTAGGATAGAGAGCTCCATGGCATGCAGTGACATTTGCTGATGTCCCATGAATAGCTTTTGGACATTGCTTGGTGCTGCTGTTTCCAGAACAGAAGCTGTCCAGAAACAAGCAGTTTCTTTTTGATTGCAAGTCTATTTAATTTCATTTAGTCATCTTTACAGTGGGCCAGAAAGCAAAGACTAACAGTGACATAGCAACAACCCTGTATATGTAAACAGAAAATAACTGATGTGGCTGTTACTTTAAAAAATGAATTATCTGTTGAGAAATGCCAGCTGTTCCTGATCAAGTGGGGTCAAAGGAAATGGAAAGTAGCTTCTCAAGTATTGGAGGATGAGATGGGCAGAGATAAGCTTGAATGGACATATCAGAACCAAAGCAAGTTTACATGATTTAGAAGAGATATGAATATTTATATTTTTTATATCCTTGACATGAAAAACATAAACCAAAGCAATAAAATTTTCTTTAAAATACAAAATGTATAGACAAAATTTCTTGCAGTGACAAAGAAAGACACTGATGTACCCTACAGAGAAAACCAAATTCCATAAGTGCAAGGTGGTGGGACTCAAACAGCAATGAGTCTGACTGTGCAAATGACAGCAGAGCTGTGGCATGTGTATTTCACTGCCTGGGTTGACAGACCATGGAAGATTCCTTGGTTTTCACTAAAATAGAGAGAAAAGTAACCATGATGTATAAAGATTCTGGTTCATCCTTTAGTCTGCTATATCGAAGTCAAAAAAGAAAAGGAGTCTCTGTTTCTTTGGAATGCTTTGTCATTTCACATTACTTTCACAAGCAGGTAGAGATGACCCCCAGCAAGAAAGCTCCAGATCTGAACCTCCCCAAAGACTGGGAGGTATTTTTGTCCTGTGCCTACATGCCCATGTGCTGAACCAGTAAGTGGCTAGAAAGCCATTGTTCCATGTCTTTATATGATAGATAAGGAAAGACTTGGTTTGCCATTCCCCTAAGCGTCAAGCTTAGACTTGAAAAAATGTTGAAGAAAATAAAATCTATAAAAAGCCCTAGACTTAATTGGCCACTGCATCTTTTAAGGGTCACTGCCTTAGGCAGTTCTTCTGGTTCATCAACCACGCCTGCATGAGAGACAGGCTGCCACTCCTGCAGTGACTTGTGCTCTGTCCAGTGTCACTGGGTTATTCTCCCTCAAGAAAAAAACAGGTGTAAACCAACTTATTTTCAGTGCAGCTGCCACAATGCGAGTGAGAGCCCATCATGATGCTGAAAAATGCCACTGATACCAATGGATGGGTGCTCCTTTCTTCTTGTTCCCTCCACTGAACACAGTTAAAAGGTGAAGGCCAATAGCTGATGTCAGATTAACAGCAGCAATGGATAGAAAACTACACTGGAACAGGTATAATCAACATGAATTATTTTTTCACATTTTCTCTACCAAATCAATGACAAAAGCAAATTGAGCTTATATCTGTAAATAAAATTTACCACCCCCCAACTTGTTTGCCTTCATCGTATCTCTTTTGAAATTATCAGTATTTTTTTGTATCAGGGCTGTAAGTCAAGCTACATACATTGCTAAAAATCTAGGAGAAGCAACAAAAAGAACAGTACGCATGTGCTGGAACTTCCAATCAGCTGTATAGGTTCATAACTTTCTCAATAATCTAAAACTTTCATGCCATAAAATGGCTTGATCCCTAGAGGTACTGACTGCTGCTTAGCAGCTGTTTTGTACACATATAATTTATTTTTTCTGCAGACACAAAGAGAAGTGTGGTTATCTGCTCCAGTGACATTACATGAGAGAGAGTTGGAGATAAAAAGTAGACATGGAAGATACTTAAGATGAATCACTTCATGTGATTACCACCAAACCAAATTCTGCATCCTCAGCTCTGTGATGTTTCTGTGTGATTGTGCTGCTGCAGCAGAAAGGGGCTATGTTTCACTCTTGCTTATGAAATGTCATCTCTTCCTCACCTTCCCACATGTTCCTGGACATCTTGGCCATGCCATCTCTTCCAGTATCCACAATTCATCACTTGTGGCTTTCTGAAGATGCTTCTTCCATTCATTCTTCCCCAACAAAAGACAATAGATCTCATGTTGGAATGTCCCTGCCTTCCTGCTTAAAAAATGGCAGTTGCTATAAGAATCTGCAGGCTGTACAAAGGAAGGAGGTGCTACTTCTCTTTTCCCAGAGAATTTCTTAGAAATGTATAATTTCAGGAGCCCTGAGGCAGGTAGTTGCTGACCGAGTAGCTGTTGTGCATCAGATCCTAAGCTATAGCCTAAATGGATGTGTTTTGTGGTTTGAACGTAGCCTGAAGCCTGCCTCTTGTATCACACTGATCTGGAAATATTCCTGTGAAACTGAGATACACACACCCCCTCCATCCATTTTTTACATTTCATTCCAAGGCCACTGTAAGAAATATGCTGGCGGTCCATGAGACCCTAGGCAAAGGGTCCTGTGCACCCTCAGTAAACTCACCAACAACACCAAGCTGGGAAGGAGTTTTGATCTGCTGGAGAGTAGGAAGGCTACCACGAGAACTGTGCCCGGTTCTGTGCCCCTCACTTCAGCAATGACATTGAGGAGCAGGAGCAAGTCCAGAGAAGGGCAAAAGAGCTGGGGAAGGGTCTGGAGCCCAAGCCCTATGAGGAGCAGCTGAGGGAGCTGCCATTGCTTAGCCTGGAGAAGAGGAAGCTCAGCAGGTGTGTTATTGCTCTCTACAACTGCCTGAAAGGAGGCGGTAGTCAGGTGGGGTCTCCTCTCCCACGTAACTGTGACAGGACAAGAGGACATAGCCACAAGCTGCATCAGGGGAGGTTTAGGTTTGACCTCAGGAAGAATTTCTTCACTGAAAGAATGGTCAAACTTTGGAATAGGCTGCACCTGGAGGTGGTGAAGTCATCATTCCCAAAAGTTCTCCAGAAATGACTGGATATGGCACTTTGTGCCATGGTCTAGTTGACAAGACGGTGTTCAGTCAAGGGTGGGACTTGATGATTTTGGAGGTCTTTTCCAACCTTAATGATTCTATGTTTCTGTAATGCTACATTTCCAGTGGGGAAAAGGAAGCCTTTTGGATGTGAGGCTGGTGTTGTAGCCATGACAACCAAAACAGTGGAGATGTGAATGAGGCAGGCACTCAGATACAGAGCAGTGCAGGGCCTTGAAGAAAAGGCCAGATACTGGGAAAAAAATGGAGCTGGTTGCTGGTATTTAGGAGTTTGATCAGAAAAAGCACAGTTGCATTTTTCAACATGCTGTGCTTCTGAATAGCACATGGAGACTTTTATGAAATGAGAGGAGGGTGTTGCCTCTAAAAGAAAGAAAAATACAGCAGTAGAAATTATTTGGAGGCAGAAGAACGTCAGGTTATAGGGTTTCAGTGCAAGGAGAGGTATCTATCATGTCTGCAAAGAATACTCTGTTATGGACTGTGACACTGTAGGAAGAAAAAGACTGTTAGGAATGGAAATTAGGGGTCTCCATATTCTAATTTTGAGTTGTTCCAGTTGGAAATTCCAGATGTGGTTTTGGTTGGACAGAAATCAGATGCAAGTGTAGATAGACAACTGAGCTCTCAGCAAAATGTTGGCAGTTGTAAATGGAAATGGCTATACCTACCGAGGAAGCAGTGTAAGGATTGGGAAGCAAAGCAGTAAATAGTTTGCTACACAGATATATGTCTGGATTATCTCTAAGCTCTGTCCCTCACTTGCAGTGTGATATTGAGCAAGTAATTTAAATCTTGTTTCTGATCCTATCCTGTGACTTTCTATAATTCACAAAAATCCATGAAAAGTATGATTGGGGTTTTTTTTAACTATCTGTATGTGGAAAGTTTACCACAATTTTCTCACTTTCAGTTTGGTCTTTTAAATGCTACCTTGAGAAATTTACAAATGAAAAAACAAGTAGATATAAAAAAGACTGAGGAGCAGTGCAGAATATCTCAAAGTCACAGTGAATTAGTTACTGCCTCTTTACTGCTTATATTCATTACATGGGGAACTTTTCCATCAATTTGAATCTCTGGATTACCAGCTCCCCAAAATTATTTTGGTACTCTATAGAGCACTCCTGCGAATGTTAATGGTGTTAAGGTTGCCTGCTTCTAAAATGATTGAATCCAAGTCTTTGTTTGATTCATGAGTGTAAAATAATTCTAGAGGTATTGTACTTGACAATAAAACATTATTGTTTGAAAAATAATTTCTGTTTGTTCTACAAAAAATATGCAGCTATACATATATACATGTATATAAATATATATATATTCTAGATGATCTAGGAGTTTGATTTTCCTGATTAAAAAATACCAAGTAAAGCTACTAATGAATGAAAGCCAAGAAATGACAATTCCCATTTGCTTCTTGATCTGATTCTCGGCCAATTGTGGAGAGGCTGTTCATTTGGTCTCCTTCCTTCCAATCCAGGCTAGTAGAACTTTGAGAATTCTTCTGAGGTTATGCAATCTCTTGGCATGTTACAAAACCTGCAGTGCTTATAGCTGGTTACATTTCTGGTAGGTGGATGTAGCCATTCTCTTTTTTTAATAGTCTACATGAAAAGCAATAAGCTGGAGTGCTCTTCAGGAAGACATGGAACTCTACAGAAATTTTGGATAAATTCAACTGTGTAAAAGAGAGATTAAGGCTAAGCAATTTACAGTTTATGCTTGTAAAACACGCCAGCTGTGGCCTCTGAGTGAGCCCTGCTTTCTCTCCAGTTCCACATTTCAGTGGAGAGACAGATCCTGTGGATCTGGCCACCTCACATCATTTGCTAGGCCACTCAAGGCCCACACAGCTTTGTATGTTGCTGGCAACCAGTAACTGTGGAATCATAAATCTCTGTAGTCTTTTTTGTTTTCCTGTAAGGGGGCATGTGTACTAGTTTGGTTTCCCACAAATTATGCTGTTGCTCAGAGCACATATAGTATATGGACACTGTGCTGGCATGGCCACCAGGCTTAATATTGAGCAATAAATTAATACAGGAAATCACTTGTACTGGCTCCTGATGATTTTGCCTTTCAGTCCTGGGAAACACAAGAAATAGTAATGTGAATTTATTTTAAAAGATGGCATCACAGATTAAAGATAAAATTTTTATCTTTTTACCTATTTAAATATAAGCATGATTGTTGTGGTATTTTGAAACAGATCCTGTACATTCAAAATTTTTAATGATAAGGTTGCTACATAAAGAGTTAATTTCTGTAAACATAAACCCAGAACCAGAATTCTCCTTGACCAATAAAAAACCAGATAGAGTTACTACTTTATTGCTTAATAACTTGGTAGGTTTTGCTTTGATATTTCTCCTTTTAGTTACTAAGAAAGTTGCAGATGCTTTCTGAAGAATTGTGCAGAGTGGAGTATGTGTTTCTTATTATCTTTTCAGATGTTTTCATTTTTACCACTGGAGTCTCATCCTCGGAACAGAACAAACTTATGGCTTGGGTCTTGTGTCCATTATTTTAAATACTTTTGACTATCATTACTACGTGAACAGAACTTTATGCACCATCAATATTTCAAATGTAAATAAAATAGTTCTTTAAAACTGAAGATCACTTAAAACATAGTGCTGCTTGAATGTTGAAGAGCCATTATGTTTAATAGCATTTTTAAACTATTAAAGTTGAGTGGTTACTTTTTATTTTGCATTTAGTCACTCATGGGAGACATTTATTTTGTCCCACACTCTGCAAATAGTGATGCTGTTAGTAGAGAAGATTCTCATTTTGAATAATGGTCTCATTTATATAATATTCCTTAGTATAATATATTCATATCTTAGAGAGAAATTAAAATTCACAAACTGTTAAGGGGTGTACAGTAAATCAAATTAAATATATGTCTATAAAAATCTTGGGGGAGGGGAAGTAAAAGGGTGAACCCCCTCTTCTTGTAATTATTGGGTTTGAAGTTACCACCCTGTTTTAGCAATGATGACATCAATAGGAAATAATGATAATAAAAAAATTTATTATGGCTTAGATAAGGTTTTTTTTTTCAATATCCTTGGACAGCAAACTCCAGGACAATTCAGAATGGCTGACTGCTTGAAAATGCAGAAAGAAATTATGGAATTAGATGCAGCAGTTTTTATAGCCCTGACTTAGCTTTATGTAGGCATTTGAGAGTCATTCTTGCTATTTTTTATTCACTTTTTATGGCTATTCCAGCATGTTCCAGTGATTCTCTTTTTATGCTGTGGTAGCACCAAAAAGAAAGGCTCATTTATTTGCTACAAACCTTGCAGAAAAATGAATAAAAGACTGATTCATCGTTTGTTCCACACAACGTATTTTTTCCTATTACTTTCGGGTGTTTTGCCAAATGCCTGGGTTTATATTTCCTGATCCTGAGTGATTTGAAATTTGAACCAGAAAAATGGACAAATTGTAGGTGTAGGTGTACAAGTATTTTTGGACACTCTTGATTAAGACAGAGAAGTGGGAACCAGAAACAAATACACATTTATTAGTACTTGAATCATTGGTGGGATGATGGATGTTGGGTAGATAAATGTGCATATGGATGTGCAAATGCTAGAATGTATATATTTAGCCACCTTCTTAAATATACAGCTGTTATTTGTATCAACAGGAATTTGACCAGAACAGAATATATCTCTACATTTAAAGTAAAAACTGCTTTTAAACCAGTTATTTATAGCATAAAATTAGCATTGCCTTTGCTAGACTTTGCAATTACTAGATCTGCAAATGGAAAGTCAGCAACAAATTTTTGAGGTTTTAGTGTGGTGCTGGTCTCTGTGATCATGTCAGAAAGGACAAATCAATGCATTGCAGCCTAAATTGTATCAGTCTGCTAAAGATTCTTTAGAAGTGAGATAGTAAAAAAATCTGCACTACAGGACTATCACTTTGTTATGCTATTGTAAATTTTAAAATATACTTTAATTTTAAAGAAGCAAACCTTGCAAATTCCTCTTTTTCCTAAAGCAATTAAAATGAATTCAGGCAATACCTTTCTTACTAACCATGTAACATTTAGCTGCCCACTTGTGCTTTGTAACCTTGACTTGATAAAGCTGTTTAAAAAGTTTTAAGGAATCTTTTGTATGGAGGATCGTTAATACATGGAAAAGATCCTATTACTTTATCTAAAGACTAATGCACTACAGTAGCCTTTTCAGTGAATATAAGCTATCTTCTCCAACATGTCTGTAATTCTGTTAAATATCTATTTAAAAGATGTCTAACAGTGTTAGTAAAGTGATAGATGTTATTTTTACTTTTAAAACTAAAAAGTATAGCACCTTCTGAAATAGTTTAAGATCGTTTATGTGCAAAATGAATGCACATAAACTTTAAAGAATAGATTTTTCAACTTGGTGATTTTTGCACTCTTTGAGATTGTTTCAATTGCTACAATAAGAGAATTTGAACTCCAAATAATTGGCAGCGCATTGTGAGTTTTATGTGGAATCTGTGGTCTTTTGAGCATGAAGCATAATTGCTCTTTGCTTTTAGAAAGGTCTTTTTCCAATAGCATATTTTCTCATTCTCATTATTGGAAATTAAATAAGATTTTTTTTTTAACTTGCAAAGTTTTGGCAAGTTTATGTCTAAATTTATATCTCTGTTATCTGTCTAATTCATGCATTGCACGTATTTTCATATTCTAACTGTTAGTGTGGCATACAAACACCATAGCTAATTGATGCATTTTATATTGGGCTGTATGGCTTGGTGTAAAATTTAAATGTAAGCAGAAGTTTGTAAGGAAATTTTCAAAGAAAATTATCTGATAGTAATAATCAAATAATCAAATACATTTTTCTGTCTTATAGAGAGGCGTAGATGTACATGATTGATACATATTTTTCCCTATTAAAATTAACTTGTATGTAAATGAAGGTATCCTGAAGGAATGGCTAACCAATCTTCTTATTTCCTTTGCCTTCCACTATCTTCTAAAGAGCTTTTAAGCCAGTAGATTCATGACAAATCTTGTTTTTGTAATGCAAATAAAACAAATATTTTCCATATGAGTATGGTTACTTGATCCCTGAGCTGTAGTCTCCTACATGCAATACACACTGCTCACTGCCAAGGCATGGCTGCTCTCCAATGTATACAATCTGAAGAAGAGTTTAGACTCTATCCTCAGGTTTACGCTTTCAAATCACTACACTTTTGTGATCCATAATACGTGTGCACAGTAATTAATGAACAGTGAATTTCCTTGCTCACTAGGACAGGGTTTGGAAATCAACATATCTTCTGGTCCAAGATTTCTACGTATCTTCATACATAGAAATGTTTAATGAATTTGAGACTACTGTATTCCTTATTTTGGGACCTTTTCCTAAAGCTGTAAGAGGTGTGACACCTAGATTCAGGCAAAGGAATATTTCTTGTCCATCTGCAAACTATTTTAGCCCTGGAAAAAAACCTGTGGTCATTTACTCTTCACAAGGTTAGATATTCTCACTCACCATGGTGCTGTTGAAAAGCAGATTCATGGACATGAAAAGGAGAATAAAATGCTGTACACTAGTTTCCAAGAAGATGCTGTGTATTTCCCTTCCAAATCACTGTCATGGTCCCCACTTACAGATATAACTTTAAAATCACTGTTCCTGCCTCAAAAAAAAATGAATAAAGGAAATAGGCAGACTCATCAATGCACAAGAGGAAATTTTAAGCTCTAGGGAAAAAGCAGATGTATTGAAAGTGTTTTGCTGAACACAGTGCCTCAACTCCCAAGAAGTGCATGAATTGCAACACATACCTTTGCCAAGCATTCCTTGTTTAAGCTGTGTTAGCTGCTCATTTGGCATGCAAGCTTTCTGGCTCACTGAGAGACACCTATTTCTCCTCCAACTGAATGAAGCAGAACAGTCATACCCTCCAATACTGATATTTGTTTTAGGAGTGACTTGTTTACTTTATGTTATTGATCTGAAATTTGCACTGTATGTGTGGCTTTTGTGCCTAGCATCAGACATTTTACAGCAAAAGGGAAGCTTCCACTGGTGGTATGAATTTTTGTAGGTTCATGGTTTCTATGTGACATGGTCTAGAAAGGTCCATACTACCTGGATTTTTAGAAGATATGGAGGAAGACTAATAATGATGAGTTCAAAGAATGGAGTTTGGAGTGAAGTTGATATATGTGCCCCAGGAGTGTGTTTCTCCTAAGTAGAAGCATTTTTAGCAGAAACATAAGTTTCCTAGTACAAAAATGAAATAAAAATCCCAATTTTCATTTGAACAAGTAGTTTTTCTGATCTTTACATTTACCAGTATTATAGTTAGATGTCTTTTGTCTAGTCCACAGAATTTCACTGATTATCTCTTCAATTTTACTAGTTATTTTTGTTTGGCTAGTGTTGATTTTCTCATTGATTTTGACTCAAATTTATCTGGACATGGGGAATCCACCACTTCTCTCAGTACTTCCAAGAATCTTTTTCTGCCATTGATACAATTGTACTTTCCTTTTCATATTTATTTTGTCTGTATATAAATTCCAGTCATGATTCCCTGTTCTATCTGCTTCTGCAGAATTTAGAAGTCATTTACAGCTTGATGATTTCTTCTTTAAAGGATCATAAGTGTTGTAATCACGTCTCAGTCTTCTCTTGCTAACCTAGACACACATAAAATTTGAACTCTCATTGTTAAATTCTCCTTCCCTCACATAATTTTTGTAACTCCTAAATCCACTTTTAATATGCTTTTAAAAACCCGTTCACCAGCATGTATGTAGGGTCTCAGTGTTGCTGCAGAGGGTAAAACAATCTCCCTACCACTTCAGGAAGTGCAGGGAGAAAAAAAAATCTGGCATTATATCTTATTAAGGGATGGTAGTTTGCTTAAGATTAAAAGTGAGAAGTGTTTCCTCTCCTAAAGATGTTGGCATATAAAAGTTTAGTTCTGCAAAGTCCTTATTCATGTGCCAAACTTCACTGATGCATAAGGTCTGATTTTGCCACCATTGCATGATGTGCAATAGGGGTTTGTCTGCAAACTGACAAAACAACTGAAACTTCTGAAGGAAGAAAAGGACTGTCATTTAAAAATGAGTTTCTAAATAGTACTTGGGATATGGGATCCTACTCTTATTGCAACTTTTAGATACTATGAAAATATAAGTTAAATTTATTGTGATAATAAAAGATTGTGGGAGTTGTGCTGCTGAAATCGATCAGGGTAAGATTAAACAATAAACAACTGGTTCAAGTCAAACTCACAAGCAAGGAGGAACATTCATCGGACTTTGGATCCAGCCCAAAATTAAAGGTTTCTTTCTTAAAAAGATTTTATATTCGCTATTCTCCTACACAATTTTTCAGGGGTATTTAAGAAATAACAACTTAAAATTATCACCTTTCTTCTATTTTATGTTACTTGGAGGTATAATTTCCTAATAAATTAGTGATACCAACTTAAGTAGTAAAAAGAAACGTTTTTTACTTTGCAAATATCATCAGCATGTCTTAAAGCAAGTAAGATTCTGCCTGCATTTGGAAGGGGGAGAGCTGGTGTATTGATCAGCTGAAGTGCTGCAGAGACTATAAACTGATAGTCAGAAGGAGGAAAAAAAAAAAAAACAAACCAAAAAGAAATCACAGGAGAACACATAGCAGAAACAGAAAATCTGTAGAAAATGATCCACTGCTGTCTTCTTCTCAGTTTCTATCCCCAAATGAGACTATATCTCAATCTGTTTCTGGTCAAGACCAAGCATAACAAACCTTAAACATTTGGTTTATATTTTTTCTCCCTGAAACTTTGTACGAATTATAGAGAAAATCACGGCACGTCTTTAAAAATTCTGATCAGGTTTCCTCTGGAGTCTTGCTGCTGGAAGAATGTCTTATGGGTAAATTTCCACTCTCTCAGCAGGGCAGTGTTTTGCATGAACCAACTCCCAGGAGAGAATGTTGTGTGCTTATTCTGTACAAGGCTCAGGCAGCATCTCCATATTAAACTGACCAGAGGGAGGGAGGGGCAGCAGTTGACCTGAGGGGAAGGGGGAGGGCTGAGGAGTAGAAGATGGTGTTTATTTCCAAAGCTAGACAGCACTGTTCAGAAAAACAAACAAACAGCCTTCTGAAATATTTCTACAGGTATATTATTACAGTTGAAAAGTGTGAACACCACCTTCCCAAAAACACACTCACTATAGGTATGAGATAAAGTCCTCAAACAAGAAATCCTTGTGCCAAGTCATTTTCTTTTCTGTTTTAGAGAAAGTCAGAAAAATATTCCCCTTTATTCTTTTACTGCCTGGACTTCAGATTTATTTTCTTCTTCCTTAAAAATTGACTTCACTTTTTAGTCTTTTTTGATTGTCCATGGCAGTATGTACTGTCTCACTAATGGATCTTGTTCTTACTGGGCTATTTCTTGGTATGGTTCTGTGATTCAATACTTTTAATTATCTTTTTATTACAACATGTACCAGGTTCTAACATACAGTAGATTTACTGATAAGGCAATATACCACTGGTATTGTATTGTATCCATTTATAGTCATTTTTATAATGGTATCTTGCTAATAAAATGTTATCTTATTCATTTAATTTGTGTGTAATAAATCAACAGCCTGTTCGCTTTCTTCTCATGCAGATATTGGAATAAGTATGTACGACTGTGTGCATGTACTAAACCTGATGATGTTGCTTGCATACAAATGGAAATTAGCCTAAGAGCATTTCATTAGTGAAAATGTAGCTGTTTTCCTGTGACCTGAGTAAAATTAATACCCCAAATACATAAAATAACATGGGAATTTATTTTATCTCACATGAGTCATTTGGAAAAAATGCATCTAGCCCATTTCTTCCCGGCCATTATTCCCATATTACAGATTTCAAAACCTAAATAATTGTAAATCAGGGTTTTCTTCTGCTGTACAAGATAAATCAGGGATTCCCCAATTTACATTTTCTATGTAATGCCACTAAGATGTGGCATTAGCTAGCTGTGGAAGTAGCAGCAAATCTCACTCTACATATATGCAAATGAGGATGTATTTAGCAGCTTACACTACATTGATATCACATTTAGAAATGTGTGATATACATAATGAAAGATGAAGTAATGCTCTATGCCCTTGCTTTAAAGATGGCCTATAGAAAGCAGCACTTACATTGTACCTCCTTTCAGAGGAACTTGAATAAGACTAAAAATATCTAGAGGATGTGATGACAAATACAAAAATATCTTGGATTTAGTCTGGATGAACTGTTGAATCTCTATCTGTGAACTGCAATTTTTAATTCAGAGAACAAGTGAGAGCTAATCAATATCTCTACAGTATTCCAGCCATAGCTTGACCAATGTTATAGCCTTTGACAGAGACGAGAAAATTCTATTGTGTGTATACAAGGTATTTGATGGTTTAAGTTGTGACAGGTTTTAAATAAATTTGTCCATCTGTTTATGCAAAGACAAGTTTGAAGGCAAAACTAAGCAGTGTCCTTTAAGATAGCATCCAGCATGTAAAAGTTGGAACAGGATAACTGTGCTAAATTTGTAATCATTTTCCTCTTTTTTTTCTGTTTTCTTTCAGAGGGAGTGTTATGAACTCATAACAATGGTCTTTCTCTTAAAACACAATCAACAGTAATAATAAAAATTGTGAGTTGGGCAGGGGGAGGGGGAGATGTGGGTGTGTAGAAATACAGATTTTCCAAACAATGTCCTCTTCTAAGCCATCATCAAATACAAACCTAGGTAGGGGGATTAATTCTCCCAAGCACAGTGGAAGTAGAGTGTCTATGACCTTTCCTGTGTAAGTACAGTGAATTTAAAAAAAAAAATTGTCCAAAGCAAGAAGTATTTTATTGTCTAAACCCCAGCTTTTCATGTACAGGTGTTATACAAAATACAAGAATGAGATAAAAGAATCCTAACACTTTCTGTACAGAGGATTTACTGTTTTAGTGAGTCGTTTCTCAGTCTGAGCTCAGCTTTTTCTGTTTGCATTAAACATTGTTGCTGGCTACCCTGAAATCTCTGAATGACATGCCAAACCTGGAATCCTGGCTGTACAATCGATTGTGCTAGTTTATTTTATTTCTCCTCTGTAGTAGAGTTCTGGGTGTGCAGACAACATGCTACTTAACATCTTTGTGAGTAAAGTGCTTAAGATTTAAGCATGTGCCAAGAGCTTTACTGGATCTGCTTCATAGTTAACTGACAGACTTTTATATAAAATTGACTTGTTATTCAATGGCACTGTTTTGGATAGAAAATTTGTATTACTCATATGTACTACAGATAGGGAAAAGTGGCTGAAGATGGACATGGCAGATCATTGATAAAGAGTGATCTCAGATTGCTTGCTTAGGTAAGGGGAGGTGTGTAATGTGTGTTGTAGTATGGCCAAATGGAAATGAATTTGGGACAAAGCCAGTGTTTGGAAAATGGAGGCCCTTGTTCTGGGAGGCTCTGACTTTAAAAGGTTTTTGAGTTCTGGTAAATAATCAGCTAAAGGTGAGCGGCCAGCTAACACAGTAGGGAAGCTAATGTGATGTTTCAATATATCAGATGGAGAAATCTCAAGTAAAGGATTTGAAAATGATATTATTTTGGGGGTCTGATGAAAATCTAATGTGGCCTTGAGTTCAGTTTTGGCACACATTTTTTAAGAAAGATAATACTTTGGAGAGTGTTGGAGAGAAAAAAAAAAGAATCGTTAAAATATTTTTAAAAATATGCTTTGCAATGAAAGATTCTGAGATCTCCATCTGTTTTCTTATCAGAGGAGGTTATTTTGTACTGGTATACAAGAACTAAAATAGAGAAGAAAATTCTAGAAGGTTACAGACAAAAGCAAAGCAACACTCTGAAGCTGGAAATTGAGGGCACTTTCTTAAATGAATCATTGTAATACACGTTTCAAAGTCAATGGAACAATTTACGTAGGATTTTTAACCCTATGATTTCTTACTGCAGAAAACATATAAATAAGCTTTTCTGTTAAAAGTCTGTGCTCCTGTTCAAAACAAATTTCTTTTTTAAAAATCATTTGCATTCTGAGTTACACATAAGGGTCAATTTCACGACAGCAATGCTCTTTAGCCTTAACTTTGTCTGATAAAAATCTGTAGGAAGCAGCTTAGTTCCCTCTTTTAAGAGAAAAAAATCAAACTATTTTTTCTATTTGGAGAAATTAATAACTCCTTCATAAAAATAATAGATACCCTTCTCTCTTAAAGTCTGTGCTATCTTTACGCTAAAGTGGCTCTGAAAACCATAGTTTCCTTTACATGCATGAGGAAAAAAATACTGAGAATTATGGGAGAATGGACACTTTGGATTGAAACGTGAGTAGGTTTAGATTGGATATTAGAAAGAAATTCTTTACTTTCTGAGGGTGAGGGTGGTGAGGCCCTGGCACAGGTTGCCCAGAGAAATTGTGGATGCCCTATCCCTGAAAGTGTTCAAGAACAGGCTGGATGGAGCTTTGAGCAACCTGGTCTAGTGAAAGGTGTTCCTGCCCACAGCAGAGGAGTTGGAACTAGATGAGTTTTCAACCCAAACTATTCTATGACTCCAAGTCTCTTTGTTTTGAGAAGTCAAAACAGCACAGCAAAGAAATTCAAGAAGGCCCAAAGCCACCTCACATTAACCAGATAGAAGGCAGAACTAGCTGAAAATACTGTGATACAGAAGTATAATTTTAACTGATGAGGGTTTTGGATGGAGCTGTCGCCTCACCTGGGACTGATGCACTGGGAGGGAAGCACTGAGTGCCTGGCACAGTGGTGCTGGTCAGGAGTGAGGGTGGTTCAGCTCCACAGAGTAGCGATGCTCCAGCACTGTAAAGCATTAATGTGGTTAGTAAGTCCTGCTTTTCAAAAGGGGTGAATCCCTTAAGAACTGTACCATGAAGGCATAGCTGCAGGGACTTTTAATCAGTGAAAATTTAGTGTTAGGACCCACTAAATTGTGCTTTGAAGATGTGGGTGCTGAGCGAGGCTGCCTGGTTCAAAGGTATCCTCAGGGCAAGCTCAGTGTTCCCTGAGCTGGCTGCTCTGGGCAGTGACACCCAGAGTAGAAGAGCCTCTGATGAGAGTGATTGCATGAGCAGTGCTACTTATGACTCAGTTGAGTCTGTACCTAGGATGTACCTGGTGAGTATCATATAAACAGCAAAAGTTCTGTTCAAAATCACAAGTGAATTTTGAACTGATTTTAAAAATTCTGTTTGATATTTATTTATGTTTCTGAGTTTGTTTGAATTTCTTTTAATTCCTTTGCCATCTTGTTCTGTTATGGCATAGCTTAAATTAAGGACTAGGTTGTACTGAGGTCAAGGATCAGCATGCTTTCTTGTCACGTTTTGTACTCAATGCTTGTACTTTAGACTAATACAGTACATTTTCCCCCTTCTAAAATTACAGAAAGCTCATCAGGGTTTAGTTTTTTTTCTTTATGAAAGATTAATATAGATGAACCTGATGCCAGTCAGGTTTGAACAGTCCAGTTAGGTTGTCATATAACTCTATGTTAAATTATAGAAGGAAGAACCTTCAGAAATCAAAGTCTTTTAAAGAGATTGATGGTATTTAGGCTTGATCCTGAATGGTATTAAGCATTCTTTCCTTCGTCCTGTAAATTCTTGACTTATAAGTTCTCTGCAGCTGTCTCTGTGTTTTAGGTCAAGCATGTTTTTAAGTGTTTTGTTGGATTTGGGCCAGAATGTTCAGCATTATAACTGAAGAGGTTTAACCTGTGGAATCTCAATCCCCTAAACTTGAAATCAGACATCTAACATTTCCAGGATCAGCAATTCAAATAACTTTCAATCTCTCTTGACTAAAGTATTGATTAAGAAACAAATCATCAGTTGTGCTTAGATTCTGATCTTGTAAACAGCTGTGCATATACTGGACATCACTGACCCATATATTTCAATGTTAAGTGTTTTGGAGAGAAAAGTCATCCTCACTGCTGTTTGTTTTTCAAGGACTGTGATGCAGTGGGGTCTTTTGGTGAATCATAAAATGTTTTGGTCTAAGATTTGAAATATATCCTGCCTTCTCTGACAAAATTTGACTTCAGCTATGACTGGCAAGGAGGAATTTGCTTGCTGTAGTTTTGAATTTGGCAGGGGTATATTTCACTGGTTGTTAGAGAGAAATGAGTTCTGCTTCCTAGTTGGGACTTTGTTTTCATCGGATGAGAATGAGAGCAAATATTTGGACATAAATGTTTTATGGCAGTACCATATGGTCCTTGGTATTTTTTTTAAAGTTTTTGCAGTTGCATTAAAATTCCTTTAATATTACCAATGTATTTAATTTAAAATATAACTGCTGCATGTAACCTGAACAGCTGTTTTTCCTAAAATTGCCACAGCATCAACAGTTTTGCTTCTTTGAAACCTAGTGGTTTATCTGAATAGATAGTTATATCATTGGTTTGTTTGGGGAGAACTTGTTTCCATTTTAACTAATAAATACCATGTCAGTTATATTGCGTTGTCACATCTTCACTCTAAATTATAGTTGCTGATTAATTTCCAATTGCAATCAATGAAATCAAATGGTTGGTCAATATGTGTTGCCATGATTTTCTTCCCTTTGAAAAAAATAGCACTAAAAGTAATGCAAAGAAGTCAAACTACAAAAACAGTTTTGCTTTTCCTCTTCCCAAAGGAAAAAAATTGCCTTAACTGGTACTTCAAACCTGAAGATTTACCTTATTCTCTTCTCCCAGACTACTACTACAGGGGAATGAACTTCAAAATCCAAAGGCCCTTGTAGCATCTGGGGACTTTCTGGGACAAATGACACACACAGGGGTTTAAACGTTTTAGTATCTTCACAGAAAGAAAAGGTAGATTGGTGTAAAATAATTATAAACTTATCACTTGTTTTTTTTCCAGCACCCAACAAGTGTGCATGCTATTTAACTAAAGGAAATAGAATAAGAGCTGTACCCAAACAGACTCTGTGTGCACTAAATTATACCATCATAAATTGGCAAGAAGGACAATGGGGGCACTTGAAAGACTCCTGGCTTTTTTAACTGCATCTTTCTCCCACTCCTCTTTCTTCTCCTTTAAAAATTCTGGAATTTTTTGGGGTTGGGAGAGAGAGGAAAAGAGTAATATTTCATATCAAAGTCTTAATTTTATGCTTCTATTCCAAAAACTTATTTTCTGTGAGAAGTTAATTCAGTAATAGTCACCAGATGGTGTGCAAATACTAATGAGGGATGTTATGACTCTTTGGTTCCTTGTGGAGGTTGTAGGAGTCGGCATCTTGCCATCAGAAAATAGATGCCGGAGGAGTAGAAGTGCTCCCTGGGGAGGATGTGACTGGACTGGCAGGGCTTCATTTTAGTTGCTGCTTTGTTGGTGGGAGTTGTAAGAAACTTTTTCTTCATTAGCTTTAATGATAGAGAAAATGGTGGGACATGGTGCTCCGTATCACAGCTTTGAAGGCTGTGATTAATCTTCATTTTCATTGAACCTGAGCAAATACTTAATACAGCTTTAAAAAGTGAAATAAAGCACTACTGTTTGTAGAGTGGGACACAGGCTGGGATGGTCATGTATGGGACAAAGAAACATTTATTTACAGGGAAATGTTATCATTTTTTATAGAGCAATACTTAATGCTACCTCTTCGGAATGATAATGCTGTGTTTTCACTGCCATATGATTTATTGCTAGTTAATCCATCACATCTGTTCTCTGTCCCAGTGGCAGCATATAAACATTGTAAGGCAAGCAAGATGAAACGGAGCTCTGGGACGTCTTTTATAACAGATCTCTGTAAGTGTGAAAGTAGAAATATCTGTTGATTCATAGCAGCATGCTTAGGAGCTTCTAGTCAACAATGGGCACTGACATGTCAATTCCCTTGTTTGACTTGGGCTCTTTTCCCATCCACTCACACACTCATCCTCAGAATTTATGCTGCCAAACTGAAAGGGAAATGTTGACAAATACATAACACTGTCTCTTTCAGATACAATGTATTTATATTTGCCAGCAAGAGAGCAACTGACTTCAACTCCTGAAAACCCCTGAAACACACATTCAGGGCTATGGAATGAGATTTAGAGTACTGTGCTGCTGTGAAGTCTGATGCAAGATGGTCTTGTCCAGTTTGAAACAGTCCATTGGTCTTACTCAGATTCATGAAAGGTGTACCCACTTTTTGTAATCTCTGATGATGTTCTTTTATGTCATCCCTGGTGGAAATTGTTAGGCACAGATTTGTATGCAGCTCTGACATGTAGGACTGAGACATGCTTGTGAAGAATTTTGGAGAATTGTGCTTCTTCTGTTTTCAATGATAGATAAATGCCTGCTGTCATAGCCTTTTTATGAATACTAATCTTACTCAGCAAAACAAATAAACCACAGCAGTTTTTTATGTAATAGGTTTCTTGAGAGTGCTAAGAAGTATACCTGAATATATATAAACATATAAAGAACAAAAGAATCCATTAGGAATTGTAATGATGTCCGTGTCATTAAGGTGAAATGAAAATATTTTAAGAACAATATTGCCTGTATTTATGCTATCAGTAAAGCACGTAAGACAAAATATGATTAATTCAGGGGACAAAAAATGGACCACTTGACCAAAGTACAGATAGAAAAACTTCAAGTGTACCCCAGTCTCCACTCCATGACATTTTCTTCCTTTCATTCTATTAATTTCTGTTTACATTTGTAAGTGACATATCAAAAGCTAGAATATATTCATATCTTGCCATTGAAATTTTTATGTTCTCTGTTATCCAGGTTATTTAAATTGTGACCAAGATTCTGAACCTTAGAACTTTAAGCATTTTGCTATCTTCAGTAGTATGCTGTGTTACACATTCCCATTGTAGATGCCTGAAAAAATTCTGTATGTGCAACTGGCATGTCAGAACATAGATCTGGTGGGAACTGGTTTTATTACCATTGCAATAGTATATACCCCCATCAAAAAAGAAAAAAAAAAAAAAAGCCTCTAAGCCTGTGCAATACAGAGACACAGAGACAAGGATTTGATCACTTGTGTCAGAAGCTCTTGGTGAATAATTTTCCCTGTGGAGCTCCTCAGCACCCAGAATTTCTGTTTACAACTAAATTAATACTGAGAGAAATAGCATTCTGTTGAACTTCACCTGAAGTTGCAAACTTGTTTGGGTGGGAAATTTGATAATCACAGAAGCACAAAATGGCTGAAGTTGGAAGGGAGCTCTGAAGGAAGGACCTTGTCCAAAACTGATCAAGTGAAGCTTCCTAAAGCAAGTTCTTTAGGACCTTCTCCATAAGACAGATATCTGAAAGAAATGGAGATTTCAAAACCTTTTTAAATAACCTATGCCAGTCACCTCCAGAGTAAAAAAGCATTTCCTGGTGTTCAGAAGGAATCTCCTGAATTTCAGCTTGTGCCCATTTACGTCTGTGTGTCACTGGGCATCACTGAAAAGAGCCTGACTCTCCTCTATGAACCCTTCCTGCAGGCATTGATATAAGCAGAAGAGATCCCCTGAGCCGTGTCCTCTCCAGGCTGAACTGTCACAGGTCTCTCACAGGTGAGGCTCTCCCATCCCTTCACAATTCATGGCCCTTTGTCAGATTTTCTCTGCTGTATCCATGCCTCTCTTCTACTGGGTAGCCCAGAACTGGGTGCAGTATTCCAGATGTGGCCTCACCAGTGCAGAACAGAGGGGAAGGATCACTGCACTTGACCTGTTGGCAACACTCATTCAACTTAAATCAAATAATACCTCTCATAATTTATACTTCATTGTACCAGCTGATACACAGCCAGATCTAGCCTTCATAAGCCTTCATTTTTCAAGTACTTGAAATCAGCTTCAGTGTCTAACCTCTTACCAGCTCCTGCCAAAACTGATCTTTTCATATGGCCACAAGAACAAGACATTGCACTCTATAGGTGTATTGTTTTCATTTTGGGAAATTATGTAAAACTACTATTTCTTATAGAAAAGTGGGTCCTAACAGTTTTATTTGTTATGTATTACAGAAGTATCTGGGACCTAATGGAACACCTGTACTGCTTTCTTTTAAGCCCCATACGGACAAGTAGGAAGCAAGATAGTTTTGTGAGACTGTGTTTGTAAATCAAGCAGTGTCCAGCACTGCCATTCTGCTGACACTTTGGGAGAACGGCTCCTGGCAGGGCTTTTTTCTGTGCCCAGTAGCACTTTCTCAGATGATTCTCTCACATAGCCCAAGAATTAGTGCAGGTGAGGGACCACTCTCTACAGGCTGTTGGCAGATGTCCTCCCTGTTTTGGACGCTCATAATATGGTTTATAATATGTTTGCACACCATTCTCTTCTTGCTTACCTCAGTGCCATAGTATAGTCTCAGGCACATTTAAATTACAAGTATAGGACAACCTCCATCCCTGTGTCCCATGATGCCTCTAGTAAGTGTGCCAGGATGTAAACAGGGAAATGAAGTTTTAGTGGGGAAAGAGCTAAATGAACACAGTGAAATTTTAAAGTAGAACTTATAATTCCTAATCAATACCAGATGGAAGAGATCTTAAAATACCATTAAAGAAGTAAAATCTAAGAACGGGTTTAAAGGATAAAGTAATGGCATTTTAAAAGTTTGGTGGAGGTGTTCTCTCTGCATGCCAAGGCAGTCTGAGGGAAATCATCAGTGCTTGCAGGGCCGCAGCAGGAATTTGATATTCACATTGTTGTCAGAATGAAATGGGGGATGGGGATAAGGTAAGAGATTTATGCAATAGTTTGTTGTGAAATTCTACAAGGCATTTTGTTTCCTAAAGTGGAAGTTGTCAACCAGTCAGCCTAAGGGCCTGTGTAGTTTGGCACAATATACAGCAAACTGTAAGAACTCAGAATTTTCCAAGAAGACATAAGCCATAGCAATGTACCCGTAATTAGTCTTGTAGCTTGTGATCATCTAAGGGACAACAAATACAACAGCAAATTATGTTTATTGTAGTTGCATATGTTGCATATGTTGTATGTATCAAAACACAGACATGTATTAGGTTAGATATTCAACCTACCAAAAGTTAGGTAAATTTTTCTGTTTGTGTATCAGTCTTAGCACCTTGTATAATTGTAAATGCACAATGACAGAAATTAGCAGAAATATTTTTTCCTTACATAACTGTAGGAATATCAATCTACCTTAGGAGAATGGAAATATTATTTAAGGCACATGGAGACAATACAGTATTTCAGAGTGTTGAAAGAAAAAAGCAATCGAGCAACTCACTGCTGTTGAGTTTCATATGCCCCAGACCACTCCTTCAATGTATTATGCAGGTGATACAGATCCTGGTAGGTTTTTTTCACTTCTCAGCCTCTTATTAGACCGAACTATGGGGGTTTTTATCAGGTTTGAAGCAGAAGTTTCTTACAAAAACACATAACCAAAAGTGCTGTTTGCTGTGGTTCAGTCCAGTGGCGAACTCTACAGTAGCAGCTAATCTAGAGGCTCAACTCAGTCAGATGACCAGAAACTAATTTCCCATGAGCTGTTTACTATATTTGATTCAATGGAAAATTATACCACATTTCCACTGACACACTCAAGAAGCAAAGGACAAAAGTACGACCACGAAAAAAGGAATCTTAAAGCTAAGTAATAAAGGAGTTTGCTGGATAGTGAATACTTAAAAGTCAAACAGAATGAAGACAGAATTGAAGTCCTAGGAGCTGCCAAGAGGTGTGTTTTCAATTCTGAAATCTGTTTTGCACTGTGATGGTGCTTTACCTTTTTCTTAGTGAAATTTATATATTTTTCATCCTAATCTAGATTTATTAAGCAGCAGAAAAAAAATTACAGTTTTTCAGCTCTATTTCAGATAAGCCTTTAAACCACTTGTGGAAATGACAGAGTAACTGCCCTGCACAGACCTTGAATCTTTTTCTGGTAGATGGATATCTAAATTATTTAAAAGTATTTTTTTCCTTTGGAGGTGACTTGGAGAGGTTGTGACAAGGGTATAATACAAAAATAGGAACCCCTTTTAAAAATATATAACAAATATAATATAAATAATCATTATACAAGTGTAGCTCTCCAGTGACTTGCTAGTAGGAAAGAGAGAATTCCTTTAGGTCAACATTGTTATATGTGACAGCAACATTGACTTTTTATGAAGGCAGGGATAGAACGCAGGGGTGCAGTGCTGTTTCCCTTTGACACTGAATATTTGTGGTAAGTGAACTGGTAAATCTCTGTTTTCACTTCACCTTTTAGTGGAAGGTATTACTTGCTCGTGGCAGGGGGGTTGGGAAGAGTTGATCTTTAAGTTTCCTTCCAACCTAAACCACTGTATGATTCTATGATTTTCCCAAATGCTCTCAGGGCATGTGTCTAGGAAAACAATCTGATCTGGAAATGAGTTCTTGGCGTGTCCTATCTTTCCTCATAAATGAATGTAAAATAGGATTTTCTTCTCTGAATGCAAAAATTACTTAGTGTTGAGTGCCAAGTGTTGCAGTTTCTTGACAATACACAGTATTTATGAACAGGTAAAGAATTTACTTTTATATATCTGTTCAAAATACTTTTGAAAGTCCATTAAAATAGTTTTTACTAGTTGATCTCTTTACGTTGCATTGAAATATTTTTTTTATTCACTTGAACGATGTAAATTATTATACACTATACCTAGTTTGGCCTTCACCAATATTAATATTAATGCTACTTTCTTGATTTTTTTTGTTGGGCTCTTCCTTTACTGTGGAGTTGTCCTGGAATATAGACAGGGACTTGGTGTGAGCAGCTACTTTGCAAGACAGGACTTTAGTGTGTCTAAGTGCTGCTCCTGTGGCAAGAGTTGTCCCTAATAAAGGCACTAGGACTGTGTGATCTCCTGCCTGGTTATCAGGGCAGTGATGAGCTCAATGATGCTTTCCTGCAGACTTGCGGGAGACACGATCTGAATTTTTTGGCGTAAAAATGAGGAATTATGAAAAGGTTTTGAGAGGACTCCCTGAGCTGGCTTAGTGTACATTTGGGCAGCCAAAAGGATGTTTAGCCTCTCTAAGAGACTGATTTCTCTGACTGTAGACTGTAGGTCTTCACATTTATGAGAAGAGGTTTGTGTGTGCAGGAGGGGAGATGGCCGTGTATAAACTTGAGCATCATGCCACTGAATTAACATATTTAGGACTGTAAAACGTCCTTCACAATGAGATTTTTCAGGGGAAAGAGTGTTTTTGTTTACATGCTGAGTTATAATGGTTCTGAGAGTAAATGTTCACTAAACCTTTGTATTTAGGAAACTTTTCTGATTGTGATGGTGACTCCAAATATTGTCTGATAAGTGTTGCAGTCAATGTCACACAGATCAAACAGTGGCTTGGAATGTGATATTTTTTTCCTAAATACTGTTGAAAATCAGTATTCCTTTATTAAGTACCAAAAGTGCATTACTGCAATACAAAAAACAGAATAAAACTCAGTTTGTCTCTAAGGAAATTACAAGACAGCAGATATTTAAAGGAGTAAATGTACTGGGTGATTCAGATGTCTGACGGGCAATAATGTCATTATTTTTTCATCTGTCCTCCCTCATAGCTCACATGAAAGATGATGAATGACCATTTTTATCTAGGCTGGTGAATGCTGTAAAAGAAACATTTGGCTTGGGAAACACACAATGTCTACATGTGAGTGTAAAAGTGAGGCCTAGGCACATAATTCCAAACCCATTTTCTTCTGTGCTACCTATACAGCAAGAGAGCTGCAGTGCTCACATTGTTTAGTGGCTGCAGAAGACAAGTTGGTATGAAGACTATAAGTTTATTTCTGACAAGCTGTAGGACCTTAGGGCCTTATTTATTTGGGCTTCAATTTATCCAACTATAAAATGTGGAAAATACTGATTTTGTACCTTTCTGAAGAGCTTGAAAGCATTATAAATAACAGAATATGCAAAATAATAGTGATATTCAAACTGATTAGAGAGAAACTCCTTATCTTCTTATTGATCACTTGAGAACAGCTGTTTTAACTACATTTTAGGCACATCTCCTATCTACCAAATATTGGTATTCATAAATCAGTTTCATAAGTTTTCGAAGCTGTACCTCATGATCACATTTGTGTAATTCTTGACAAAAATGAAATCCCAAGCTATTTCTTCCTAATGTCATTACCTATTCCTCTGTAGAGTTTAGCTAATGAATTTTAAAGGCTGATGTGCCTTCATACAGTTGTTGTCCAATCTGAACCTCTTTAGAACTTACCTCAAATTCAGTGATTCTGCTTGAATGATAGATCACCTTTTCAGGGTGAAAAAAAGAGACAGAAGAAAAGAAACCTCATTCCAGACTTAGTTTAAGCATTTCTAATAATAGAAAATCCACTAAAAACCTTGGTAAATTGCTCTGGGGTTAATTGTGTTCACTGAAGAAATCTTTTCCCTAGCTTGAATTTGCTTAGCTTCAGATGAGGTTTCAGTGTTAATTCTCATATTGATTTTAAAACATGAAAATTCATTTTTATTTTTAACAGAAAATGGGTCTGACTTCTGGTACATCTGTGAATAGAAACAATGTTGAAATTATTTTTCTACAAAATATTTTTCTTGTTATTCAGTCAGCTCTACTATTATCCTGAAATAATGTAGCAATTTTTAACTCCGATTCATTTCTTGGGAATAGAAGTCAAACTTATGCAAGAGCAAATTTCATAACTCTTCTTCTTTATTTTTCATGAATATTTTGTTCCTTCACTTGCTTTTCTTCAATCCAATACCTCCACAATTCTATTATTTGCATTAAAACACCATCAGTGGTATTCATGTGATTTCTTTTTAATTCCATAGAATGCATTTCAAGAGGTCTTTGCAGAACTGATGAGGTTATGTGGTGAAAATTAGAGGCTGGGTAATAGCATTTTTTCTGGAGAAAAGCAGAGGACTTCTGCCTTTGTTCCATTTTGCATTAAAAATACATTGCTATAAATACACATAAATTTTTAAAATAAATTTTGGCAAAAAATGACCACTGAATCATGTTATGCAGAAGAATGAAATATTTTATAAATAGGAAATAAAATACTTGTAAACATAATTGCCCAGTGAAGAGAATTATAGGGACTAAAATGGACTGGTACATGTATAGAAGACTGAAAGCATGGTTTGTTTGTATTTACTTATGCTCACATAAAAACCTATTTTTTCTGAATTGACACTAAACTGGAGTACAACAGGTCCTCTGGATCGTAAACTGTTTTGAAAAACATAAAATATGTTGATATTTGCTATTACCGTACCAAGTGTATTAACAGGAAATAATTTGGAATATATGCTGATAAATATATATTGAATAAATATATATATTTATGAATATTCCATAGAACCACAGGCCTAGGTTGGAAGAGATCGGCGAGATCATCCAGTTCCAACTCCTCTGCCATGGACAGGAATAGCTTTCACCAGACCAGTTTGCTCAGAACTCCATTCAGCCTGGCCTTGAACACTTCCAGGAATGGGGCACCCACAGCTTCTCTGGGCAACTTATGCCAGGGCCTCACCACCCTCACAGTAAAGAATTTTAACTAATCTCTAATCTAAACNCTTGGGTCCACTTCTTGAGCTTGTCCAGGTCCTTCTGGATCCAATATTTCCCTTTTTCCAGTCACCTGGGACTTCACCTGTTTACCATGACTTTTCAAATATCATGGAGAATGGCTTGGCAACTACATCAGTCAACTCCCTCAGATGTTCATTCATCCCTCTGGGATGAATTTTATTGGATCCCATAGACTGATGTACATTCAGTATCCTCAGGTGGCCACAAACGTGTTTTTCTCTTACAGTGGGAAAGACTTTGCTCCCCTAGTCCCCATCCTGCTGTCCATCCATTTGAGCAGTGTGGAAAGAGAGGTTGCCATTGTAGACTGAGCTGAAGAAGTTGTTGAGTATCTCAGTCTTATCCTCATCATTGCTACCAGTTTTCCAGCACTGTTTATTAGGGGTTGCACCTCCTCTGACCTTCCTTTTCTGGTTGTCATACTTTTAGAAGCTCTTCCTGTTATTCTTTGCTTCCTTTGTCACGTTCAGTTCCAGCCTCATTGTGGTCTCCCAACACAACCGACCTTTGTTTCCATGCTCTTCCTGAGTCACTTCCCTATCCTTGCTTCAGCTGTCTCTCTCTTTAGTGTAACCAGCAGGCTCTTACTCAGCCATGCTGGTCTCCTGTCTTCCTTGCATGATACATATATATGTATATAAAATATACAGAATACATACTGATATAATTAAGAATATACATTGATAATAATGCAGAGATACACAAAACTAGAATGACCAATAATGCTATTTGCATCTAACTTAGGGCACTGCTATTTTGATGGGGGTGGGTATGTGTAATTGTTGGTAAAAGAAATGTCAGCAATTTGCTGAAAGGGAGAGTAAGGAGTACAAACTGAAAACCAGGTAGGCTGCTCACTGGTAGAAGTGGCTTCCCATTTGTGCTGGTGAAGTGACCCTAGACTTGATGGCTCCAATCCCAGCAGGAATGGAATCTGCTCTCTAAGATAGCTCTGGAGAGTCAGTCCTGAAAGAGTATTTCAGACCATCTGGAGCCAGATGGCCAACTTCAGACTTCTAAAATTTAAAGGGCAATTTATTGGGCTTATTGAAGTCTAAGTGAGCTTTGCCATGGATTTCAGGAAGGGACATGGATTTACATGGGGTTTTGAATTCAGAAGTATTACCAGATTAAAAATCTTTCAGGATGGAAGATGAGCACTCTTAGAAAAAATGTGTGGGAGCTGTACTGGGAACAAGAATCTGGATTTTCCAAAAGCAGATGGTGAAAAATATCTTTGCTGCTAGCTGGTGCCTGAGCTTGAATTGCACTACTTTGCTGTTAAAATCCAATCTATTCAAAGTCTGTCTGCATGAATTTTACATTTCTAAATAAAAGTGCAATAGAATCATTTAGTAATTTGGTCTCTCCTGTCTACTCACTATTCCTTCCTAGAGAAATTACCAGGATCCAAATACACTAACCAATCAGTGTCACTAGTACAGACATTGCTGAATGATTCTTACATATTCATTGGTAAACTGTTGTCTCTTTCAGTTTACTGTTATTTTGCACGTTGAATTGTCATCTGTTCATTATTTATCCATTTAAAATATTCTTGCAAAAATAAACCCTAAAATATTAGAATTACAGATATTAGGTCCTTCACTTGAAAAAAAGGTGGGGGGACATGTGCTAAAGAAGGAATTGAGAAAAGAAATTCATATATTGGAAAGAGTGGTGAATTATGGAACAAAAGAATGTGAGGTGCTTTTAACAGCTACATAGTTCAGTGCACAAAGGAGCTTATTTTGGGCAAAAGTAGTGGTTACCACAAGACAATTTTTGTGACTTTTATTGCAGTCCTGCAAAAAAAAATAAAAATCCTTTGTCTCATCTTCTGTCTCTGCATTCTGTAGCAGAAAAGCTATGGCATTTCATGTTTTTCAGTATATGGGAGCTTGGATTAAATCCCTATCCGTGGCTTGTGGCCTGAGCTCTGAGGCTCTATGGGTGTGCCTCTGATGGCCAGGGGAGAATGGCAGGGAATTCCCTTAAAGAATAAGATGATCACTTCAATGCCAGCGCCATGTGGTACAGCACTGTGCAGTCCAGCCCTGGCACTCGTGTGTTAGTCCAGCTTTGCTTATGGGTCCCAAACAGCAACCAGCTGTTTTCATCCCAGCACGTTCATTCACTTCTGATCTTCCCTGCCCTGCGAGGACGCGCCATACAGACCTCTTCAGCTCTCTTCTACTGAAGAAGAATGGAAAAGAGGATTCAACACTGGACTACATGGAACATGTCAATGGATACCGTAGTGCAGGCATTAGTCACAGAATGCAGATAATTAAATGTGAGATATCTGCTCTCTAAAAGATATTAGCATTGGCACCTAGAATGCTCATCATTCTGCTTTATTCTAGATCTTTCCTACACCTTCAGTTTTAGTTTTAAATTGAAATATGACAAGTAATGAACTTATTACTACTTCCAAATTATCATTAAAGAAAAAAAAAGCTGAGTAGTTCAAGGCCAAAGAGCATAAGGTGGGATATATAAATATCCTCATTTAGGGATTCCTTGCAGACTCTTTGTACTAGAAACTGATCAGTTGTTCAGGACTCCATTCATGTAATATGGGCTTTTTTGATATTGTACAGTGCTCGTGTTACATATTACATATTAGTGCCTTATTAAAAGGTTAAGTATATTGCATTCAATTAAATTATATTTATCAATTTTTCAACTTTTGCCAGACTTGTAATCTATTAAAAATAAATCAGATTTTATTAGCTGGCATTATTGAGATTTCTTAATGTTAATGTTTATTCAGGTTAGTACTGTATGTTATATCCCATTGGTTTAATCACTGGGTTAAACCTAGGGCAATAGTTATCTCATTTTATCACTTGGTACTTTTTGAGTATTTGCATAGTGGCACTCTGCAAATCATCTAAAATTTCCTTAATGCAACAAGATTTATTATGGATTAACATCAGTATGACAAACATTTTCCTGGCCATTCCTTTAATATACCTGAGTGAAGATTACTGAGATCCACTGACTTCTGAATATTTATACCAAGTCGCTTTTTTTAACACCGAACTCTGTCCCTAACACATTAAAAAAATATCATCCCAGTGTATGTTACCTTTTGTCATAGCTAAGGAATATGTCAGGTTTTCTTATGTCTTAGAAATTTGGTTTTCTGAAATTGTCAATGCATTGCTAAAAATCCCTTTTGATATAATAATATGCTTAGCAAAAAGCCCAACCCCCTCCCCCCAACAAAATAAAGAAACAAAAAATCCCCAGGAGCCCTGTCAGCCCTGGATTTTCCCTCATGCCTCTAAATTTCCTTTCAGTCATTCCCTGTATTTTGACTGAGGAATTCTGCTTTTTTTTTTTTTTAGATAGTAACCTTTTAAAAAAGCTCTTATTTCTATTTATTTGTTGTCTTTAACTTTCCTGCCCAGTCTTGTTTAGAGCTTTCTGCATCTTTGGAAAACTAACTGTTCAAAAATGTTAAATGCGTCTGTTCTTAGTAATTTCAAATTCTGTCTATATGAAATCAAGAGATCGTGCTTATAAATCCTATCTATAGTTTATATTTTGACCTGACTTAATATTAAGAACAATGTAAAGCAGTTATCTCACATTGAGTTCAACTTCTTTTAAGTTATTTTACTGCTACTATTGGCTGAACTGCAAGAAAGAAGTTTGTTATTTGTTAGGTGAGAGTTTCCACATCTGCCTTCCAAATGGAAGTACCCCATAATATATTTCTCCTCCACACTTTTGAAAGTTAAGGAGTACTTCATCCTGGTTTTGGTTTAATTTATTGTTTTATATTTTGGGAGTGTGTGTTTGGTTTTTTAAATCAGATCCTTGCTGTGGGCTTTGTCACATAGCACATTGGTCTGTTTCCATTCAAGATCCTTTGCTTTTGAGCTCTAAAATGAATATTGTCTTCAGCAGAGAGGGGCACCCTGTGATTTTAGTTGCAGAGGGTTAAGTGCTCCTCCACTGCCACCCATGCACCTGGTGTATAATCATACTTCAATACTGCAGTCCTTCAGATCATCCCAGATTTCAGTGATTGCCCACTATTTTCTCAAGATGAAGTGGAAGCAGTATAATTTTGAAGAAAGTATTTGTATATAAACAACTTGAATTCCTAAGCAAAAGCTCTTCTAAATACTTCTCTTTATTTCTTTGACATCTGTAATGCATACTTTCAACATAAATTTACTGTAGATATATCAGAAGAAACAGAAATACAAAGTATCTTTCTCCCCATATTAAGGAAAATGTGTCCCATCCCCTCACATCAGGAAGCAGACCCAAATCCTCTGTCACCAGGGATCCAAGGGCTAATGAACTCAAATAAAATCTTGTCCCAACTCTATGACACAGCAAATCACAAAGAGCTTGAACCAGCCTAAAGAATGCAAACAGTTTCAGTCGATTATAAATGACAAGCATCAAACAACAAGCAGATACTGGAAGTTGGTCCTTGGACTTCAAAACTGAAATAATGTTAGGATCTAGAGGACTTTTAAAGTCTTGGGACCTTTGCTGTGTCTTCGTATCATTTGCATGACGATTTCTACCCCCAGATGAAGTAGCATTCCCTGCAATATTCCTATTCCAAACTGTTTCCTTACTATGTGATTATTACAGTTTTCAAGTCTGATTATCACCCAGCAGCAATATAAAGGGTCTGGCTAAAATTACTTTCAAATACTATTTATTTAAATGCTTAAACAGTGCTTATGATTTTGGGCACAATTTCCAATCACTAAATTCCCAAAAGTTTATGAAGCTCAAATGGTAAAGATTTTTTAATATGTATAAAAATAAATTCATTTTTTAATCATGCCAATTATTATTGGCATAGGTATAAAATAGTTACAGTTTATTAAATACTTTATAAAAAGGTCTTTCAGATTTATTTTCAAATCAATCAATCAATCCATCACACATTCTGGAAACAAGCCAGTCAGTTCTTAGATATAAAGGCTATAAGCTATACATTCCTCAGATATGTACATAATTTTTCCCATATAAGAACAACTTTGAGAATTTTATCTTCTGAGAGTTGATTTCAGAAATAAAAAATGTGTTGCTAAGATTATTAATCCTCAGTAAGACATACCTGCTCAGTATTTCAGGATGTGGTTCACAGGGATGTGAGGCACACAAAGAACCATTGAAGTCAACTGGAACTGTGATCAGTTCCCACTTCTCAAAGCCTGAAGGGCTATTTGCTTTCATCTTTTTAGTGATCATGTAATACTAGTTCAGATCCAAGGTGCAGGGATAAAGTCAGCATTATATAGGCAAGAATGAAAGATCTTCATAAGATTTTCCCATGTAGCTATAATGTAAAGACATTTCAAAGCAACATGGGGCCCACCAGTCAGTCATTTCTACTGGGAATAGATTTTTAGGGCCTAAGACTGGCTTTACTATTTATTATGTAGTAATGGAATGTTACCTTTGTTGTGAGACTAAAGGAAAAAGTTGAAAGCTGGGTTATAAAGTCTAAAGAAAGCCTCACACTTGACAGAAGTAGCCAGTAATTACCACAATGATAAGTTTGAGCACTCAGGTCCCAAGCAAAATCAAGAAATAAGAATTCAAAGGGAGGATTTTTTTCTCTAACAGTTTCCTCTTTTCCAGGAAATTCATGTGGTCAAAAGTTTCTTTTAACAGAAAATTATTTACAGGTGCTGTTCCTGGCTCTGTCACAAAGTTGTGTCTTACACCTCCACCTAAGTGCAGTCAGTTTCTGGATCAATGTGACTTCTTCCTGTAGGGGTCTTTCTGTTAAATCACTGCCTGCTAGAGAATCAGTGTCCAAGGCTTTCCAGAGCTTTGGATGACTCAAAGAGCAATGACTATTTTGGCTGAATGTAGCAATAGTATTTCTAGATGAAGTTATAAATTTGTAGATAGGTTACCATGTTTCAGAAACACTTCAGAGAATGTGACCACTAAATAAAAAACCTAAAACTTCAGTCCATAGCTTTTCCTCTTCAGTGAAAACCCTGGGGTATGAGAATTAATGAACTTGTTTGACCAATAGTGCGTGACACTGCTTCCAATGAGGTTTGTTATTTATTATTATTTAATCTTTTTGCATTCCAATTAAGCATCAGAAATCACCATTAGTTCAACTAGAAACTAACTTAATTTAAACCTTATATTACCTAACACTCCAGAGGACATGTGCACTATGTTATTGAAAACCGCCTCTTTTCAGCTTTTTCCAGTTTCTGAACTGAATTCTTACTGTTCACTAGCTTTCAAACAATTTCCTTATCAGACACTTTTTCCTACAACTATGAAGTGTGGAAATGCAGATCTTAAAAATTATGAAAGAGAAAAATGAAAGATAGAAAGAAAATTGAGATTCAATCATAACTATGTGAATCCTGAAACTAGAGCTAGAAGATACACACCTATAAAGGCCTGTGAGTTGGCACTGGCCTGCAGGTGTAATGAATTTCAGGTTATTTTGTTTTAGCAATACAACTGTCAAATAGTTCTCCTCCCCTTAGCTCTGATAAGCTTTCTTCAGGCTGGTGTGGTTGAAGGACATTTTGAATGAGGCTGGAGCTGGGTAAGAGAGGTGCTTCCCACAATGTTACATGAATTTTGTGTTCTAATTCACCCTAACATTGTGAAGAAATGCAGAAAAACTATGTCTTCATTTTTCAATAAGAAAATAGATTTTTGGTTACATAAAACAAGGTGCATAAAACAAATCACTGTGAATTAAGTCTAGCATCATTTTGAAGTTATCTCAGAGTTTGATCGTGTAAGATACTTGTTATTTAAATTTGATCTATTTTTAAAATGGTAAAATTTACCTAGCCTGAAATTTCTTTAGAAAATCACTAATCTAAGGAGAAAAGTAAAGAAAAATCTTAAAAATCTCAAAATGGGATTTATTTGAAAGACCTTTAATTCATTTTTCATTATTTGTCACATCTTAGTGAAAGTAATATATCTTATCTATTTACTGAATTAGATTTTATTTTTTGATTAAAAAATATCTTGATAAATGTTACCTGTAACCCCAAGGAACTTTTATTTTTTGAACCTGCTGAATTTAATAGAATGAGCACTGAAGATTCTGGAATATTTTCCCTTTATTTCATTAGATCCAAGAAGTTTGAGGGCTTTTCTCAGTCAGGCTAAACTCTAAATGTGAATCTTCCAGGGTTCATCCACAACTTAGAGATTTCCATTTATGTGCTGTAAAAGTCTTCTGTGCATACAACTGAAGCTTGCCAACTTCAGCTCAGTGTGATTTCAAACAGCTGAGTTATTGAACACTCATAAAATGAGTTTTGTAATGGAAACAATTCAGCATTAGCTATGGCACTTAAAATGTATGCATACTATATTAATAACATAAAGCAGCATTTGCAGTGTTTTGTTCTTGCTGTCAGGTAGCTGATCAGTTAGCGGGTTTTTTTGTTACAAATTCAGAGAATTTATGCTTAGGGCTTAGAAGGAGAGCATTGCACAGATCACTTGAATAGTGAAGAAAATTAGTTACTAAATATTTTTTGCTCACTAAAATATTGGAGTTTCTGCAGCAGAGTCAGTTGAAAGTTGTGCTTTTCTTTTTTACGACTGAGTCTTTTCCATTATTCAAGAGTGGTTTTCCCATTTCAACTTTCTCCTTCCCTTTTTATTAAATTTTTTTTTTCCCCTTTCCCGTAGATTTTTTTGAGGTTTCCCTGCTTGGGCCTCTTTTCTATCCTTCAGTAAGGTTGAATTCCCTGATGGTAATCATAATTATAAACATATGTTGTTACTATGGGCTACCAATTTACTTGCAGTTCATGGCACTAAAAAAAAATGTTGGTTTTGGAATTTATTTTCCATCATCAGGGCATATCTCATGAATAATTGAAGGAACTTAAATCTATAGTAAAGGGCAGTCTCTGGAACTAAAGACAATTATATACTAATTTTTTTTAATCAAGTAACCACTAAAATAATTAATATCGTGGCGAAAAAATTTTTTGTGTTTCTTTACCAATCATGTTTTTATAATTATGTCTTTGAGATATGGATGACTATTAGCAACACAGAAAAATACAGAAATAAGTAGACTTAGAATATTTAATTATTCACAGATAATTACTGAAAAACCCCTTTTTCAATTAAAGAAAATTAAGAAAGGCAAAGAATAAATACTCTAAATTTTACATTTGTTTTAGTGGCTTCTTTCATAATCTGTCTTCTGTTCAGGGTTATTGCAAAGAAGTGACTCTATCATGTTATGTAATTAACATGTTAGATTTTTAGTGATTTATTTTACTGTATAGCATTTTATTGCTGATGTGTCAGTCAGTGTAATGTTCACAGTGCTGCAGGGAATAATCAGAGCATGCATTAAGCATTTCATGTTGTATTTGGTATCCTGGTAAGACAAGATAAAATGTTTTGAAGATTAGTTTGGAACATAAAAAAATTAGCAAGACCAGTTTTATACAAACTCAGTGAAGACATAACAATAATAAATGAATGAATTTGAAAGGAATGTATGTCCATTTTAATTGGGTTGGACCTGATGAAGTTTGCAAAGTACCTCAAGAATAGGTGTCAGCAGTATCACAGCCCTAAGCAAGCAGTTCATTCATGGATGTGGTGACAGGAGGCAGAAAAAGGCACTGTCTACCTGTGAAACACAGCAGCAGCAATGCTGGGGATTTACACACCCCCCAGCTTAGCAACAGTCACTGGAAAAGCACTGGAACAGATAATGAAGATTTGTTAACAACTGTGTAACAAGGAAAAGAATAAGAGCTAACATGGATTTATAAACTGAATGGGTCAAACTAGTTTGATTCCTTTACATAATAAGGTATCAAACAGCAAAAATATGAAGTAAATAAATGTTATACATCTAGTTTGTACCTGGACTTTTGTCATTATGGCATAATCTGGACCAAATCACTATAAACTGAATAAAATACTGGTTTGAAAGCAGTACGTATAGTAGTCATAGAATATGCTGAGTTGGAAGGGACCCACAAAGATAATCAAGTCCAACTCTTAGCCCTGCAGTGGACACCAGGAGTCATGCCATGTGCCTGAGAGCATTGTGCCAATGCTTCTCGAGCTCTGGCAGGTCATGTGTTGATCAGATACTGAGTAGGGCTCTGCAAGAATCTCTCCTGGGTGTGGTGAATTGCATGTTGTCAGTAATGGAGTGGATAGCAGGAGAAGGAGCATATGTATTAAATTCACAGTGCCTAGCTGGGAAAAAACAAAAGTCCTGTCAAGGAAGAGATCCAATTCAAACACCTTAAGAAAATCTGAAAAAAATGCATGGAGTTCAAGGAAGAGAAGTACAGGGTTAGGCATGAACAACTGTACAAAGATAAGATAAGGGACAAAGGGCCCAGATATGGTCTTGGTGTCTGGGAGACATAGCACATTGGAAGCTGAACATTTATCAGTGGGTAGCACAGATCAGCAATGGCACGCTGCTGGGGAAAGGTCAGCTGTTTTACTGGGATGGAGACATGACTATTGTCTGGTCCATCTTTTTCATCTACTCACGACATATGTTGCCTCAGCCGGAGAAATGTGTCTATTTAGAAACATACTTTTTACTTTCAGAAAGCTGTGAATCCACTGGAGAAACTCTTTTCCTTCTGTAGGTAGAGAAAATATTGGTCATAAACTGCAGAGAGAAAGATTCAGGCTTGATATTAGGGATTCTTATCAGAATATTTTAGTTTGGGAAGAAATTGCCTAACACTATCATGGAATTACTGTCACTGGGAATTTCAGGAGGAGATTGGGTAAACATCTGTCAGGAATATGGTAGTTATATTTGATACTCTGCTGAAGCAGAGAATAAACTAGATGGCTTCTCACTTCTCCCACCCTGGTTTTTGATGGTTTGTTGAAATGATCTCAAGCTACCAGTTTTGACTAAATGACCAACTGTTCTTACAGTGAAGTTAAGTGATGTCACTTTCTATTGATTTCATTAGGCTTGGATCAGGAACAGGATGGAAGCATATAAATGCCAATTGCAGAATAAGTATATGGAAGGCCTGAGCCCCCTTGCATTAAATTCAGAAGAGGCTTGATCTATTTCAATGGAAATTTAGATGAATTCTAAATGTGTGCCATGCATACATACATGTAGATATATATATATATGTATATATAAATAGATAATGGTAATACAGTTCTGTCAGTTAAGCAACATCATTGAAAACCTACTGTTTGAGAAAGTATGAGAGAACTAAAACTTTACCAACATCATGTCTTTTTTGGAGTTTAGCTCCAAAGTAAGAGTTCCCCAGTGATGCACATTCCAACAAATTCTCATGGACTTGCTGATAGCACCTGGTTGGATGAGGTACCAAGGCATTTAAATGTGTGGCTAAAATGAGTAAGATGCCAGGGAAAAAAAGAAGGATACTCACCAAGAGTCCCCTGCATTTTTCCTTTTTCATTTTAGGAGCTTATATTGTATTCCTTGAGTGATAAAGTGGGATTTTTGCGATCTTGCCTCCTGGGAGTGGAAGAAAACTAGCAGCAGAAATAATCAATATGTGAAAAAGACTTTTCAGCTTTTTTGGGACCTAGCCAAACTCATGGATGGCAGCACTGTAAGAAAATCCCCTTTCAAACCATTTCATTTTTAGCCTGGACCCAGGCTTGTAACTTGTCTGTGTCTTTTACATTAAGCAAACTTACTTTCTATTGTCTGGAATTTATGCTCATCCTCTTAGCACACAATTTTTTCATAATCCTAGCCTTAGCAGCTTCCAGAACCAGAGAGGCTAGGCCAGGTTTAAATAAACATCCATGCTAACCATTTACCACCAAGCATTATGATGTTTGCTAGCCCTATGGAATGCATCAGCTGATAAACTATTTTTATTGAGTTTTTAATCAGAATTCTCTAGCAGAGAGAACAGAGAAACTCAGAAACCAGCTGTGTGCTCCCTATTACATAGAGGCAGTGATATGTAATAATATTCAAGAAAAGCAAATTCAGCCATATAGGCAGAGATCAGGAACAGTGCACTCGCCTGATGGGATCTCTCCTTGAGCCAAGCATTATGAGCTCTCAGAGCTCCCATCCCCATTTGGGTTTCTTTGTCTTACAAATACCCATTGGCTTAAAATGAGCGGGAAAGACACCTTGGGTGGTGTTGGAAACAAAAAAGGTTTATTAACTTCCAAAATAACAAACTCTCTACTGAGAAAAAGCCGTGCCAGAGACCACAGGTCTATGTCTCTGCTTCACACCCCTGAAATGCCACGAGGTTTCCTCAAGCAGTGCTTTCTATGGCTTAGGTGGGGCTTTGGCCCTCGTCCAATCCAGGTAGCTCCAGGGATGGGGTGATGTCCAGGGAGTCCAATGAAGTGTCCTGGTTCAGAACATTTCCAAATTGGGAAAGAATGCCTGGGCTTCCCCACCCCCCATGGGGAACAAACCACAGGTCTATGTCTCTGCTACACACCCCCGAAAATGCCACAAGGTTCCCTCAACCAGTGCTTTCTATGGCTTAGGTGGGGCTTTGGCGCTCGTCCAATCCAGGTAGCTCCAGGGATGGGGTGATGTCCAGGGAGTCCAATGAAGTGTCCTGGTTCAGAACATTTCCAAATTGGGAAAGAATGCCTGGGCTTCCCCACCCCCCATGGGGAACAAAGACAGCTCCACACCTCCTCCCAGTCTGGGCACTCTGCCTGTAGGAGGTGCTACAATGCAACACTCGCCCTGCCATGCATGGTCTATAATTAATATTTCAATTATTGAAGGAAACAACAAAACTCAATGGGTAAAACAAACAAACAGGTAAGAACTGTTGCTCTGAGTTATTACAGTACATCTCTAGTTTTTGGAAACCACTTCCTTCTTTGCCTCATTTTCCCTATCACAAAACAGGATGAACATTCATGTGAGATTCATTAGGCTGTGAGGATAAAGGTGTTGAAAAAGAGAAGCTGTTCCATAGTTAGCTAGAAATTAATCACAAATGTCTTCATGTTATCTCTACTTAACATTTACTGAGAACATGAAATTGTTTGAATACTTCAATCTACATCTGGTTCCTACTTTGAGTCCCTAAAAAAGAGTCAGCTTTATCCAGGGTAAGATGGACATTATAAATGAGATACTAGACCGCAGAATAGTCTTTTATTAAGCAAAGACATTTTTCTTTTTTACTATAGGGAATATAGGTTTTGATCTTATCTTAGAATTTGCTTGACATTATCCAACTGGAGGAATGATTCAGAAGAGATAGCTCCTAACTGTGCTTCCAGGTTTTAGTGTTAGTTTGGTAACAAATGCAGCTTTTTACACCACTAGGGTTACAAGTTCTTCTTTTCACTCTTAGAAACTCATGTGAAGAAACAGGAAAATGTTTGAGGACCTTCCAGGTCATCACAGTCCACAAAGGTAGGCTTTTGCCTTGTTTGGAACATTCCTCTGGGGGATCTAACAGGCTTTCAGATCTGAGGTGCTGTGTTCCTGCTCTGAGAGAACAACGTCATTCAATAGGCTTGCCATGAAATGCCTGGAGGATTTCGGACAGCAATGTGTGTATGTGCATGATGCATTCTGGTCTACTGTCAGCCAAATCCAGCAGAGGAAAGAACTAGAAAGGTTTCAGGAGCAAGAGAAAAATGTGTAAAGGTTAAATTCAGTGCTAAAATCATTGACATTTGAACAACAGAGATGTAAAAGAAAAGTGAAAGCATCAGACATTAACTAGAGTTATTGTACTGGAAATTTTATCTCAGTAATGATTTCAAAGCTGAAAAAATCACCGTGTAAAGTGCAGGAAACCTCAGCAAAAACACCCCAAACCAGCTGACTAGGAAGACTGTGGGTCTACATAAGCTTTTTAAAAAATGTTGCTAATTGGAAAATATGCCTTTATATGGATATGATCAATATAAAATTTTGCTCATCACACATGTATAAATTTACTCTTTTGTAATTAACACCAAAACTAATTTAGAAATTAATGTCATAAGAGCATAAATATTGTAAAACACAATTATAAAAATGATTTCATAACAGTTTTTTATGAATTATGTATTTCCTTAACATCACTTAATATGTTTTACTTCATCTAAATATCATGGATGGATTAATTGACTGTTAAACTATTGCTTACTTACTGTACAGGCATGAATATTTCTCTTGTTTTCTTTCTGATTGAGAGGACATGAACTTTTTTATGAAGAATGAATCAAAGCAAAATTCTTGCGAAGCATATAATAAGAAATGCTTTGTTTAATTTTTAAAGTAATACCTCAATGTGTTTATATTTAGCAATAGTAATCCTTCTTAAAAAGCCTGAAAATCCTGAAAGACCAAGAGAGGCTGACAGTACCATATGAGCTCTTACTGACATATCTTAAAATTTTTTAACAAGTGTTTGAATTCTTGTACATTGAAAAAAAAATCCATAATTATCAAGAAGGTTTTCTCAACACCAGATAAATAAAATTAACAAACAAATGGAGCAAAAAATGTAAAATACCAGAAATTTGGTGAAGGATTAGTAAGATTTTTACAGGTGTCTCTACATGTTTGTTTGCTCAGTTCTCAATCAAGAAAAAACAGACTTAGGTATATATTAAGTTCCTTTCATATCTACCCAGCGACAAATAAATATCTTGAATATAATTGTTGTTCTTGAGCTAGCCTGCCCTTGCCATTGGCATTACTAGGTCTTGCTAAGGACACTTGCTAGGAAAAGTTTTTTAATTCTCCTGAAATCTAGATGCTTTGAAGAGACCCAAAGCAACAAACATCAATAATAAGCTATCCATAATAGCATCCCTCCTATGAGCATATGTTCATCTACTCAAAAGTCTGGATCATTTTTTTGAAGTGGCATGAGCAAATGTGGGTTTCCTGGATCCTATTTCTTTGAGACCTTAGCTTCAGTCTTTTTGTGTCTTCCACTTAGCTGACCACATTGCCAAATAACAAATAGGTATTATACTAAAATCAGGTTTGGAGCACACAGATGTAAGCCCTCCAGATTTTTCTTCCATTCTGCCTTGAAAAACTCATCCTTGCTCATACTGCTGCCTTTCAACCAGCAGTATTCCTGGCCTGAAGACTGATATTTGAAGTACAGTATATTTAATTTTCAAAACCAAACAGCTCTTCATATTTAGAGTTTGGCTAGAAATTCAAAGTTTATCCACATTGTTTTGCTTTCCACAGGGCTGGTGAGGGGTAAAATTGCACCCAGCTAGGGGAGCTCTAACTGTAGTTACTGACATGACAGAAGCCAGGCTGAGAGGAGGTATCTCCAATCAGGGCTAATGCCCAAGGGTGTACAATGTAATCAATAAAACTGTAATCATGGGAAGCTGGGATCAGAGTGTGCAGATTCTGACCACAGTTGGGTCAGTTCCTTACATCTGATCAGCACAGGTCCTCCACTGTGGTCCTGAGAGGCAGGGACGATGCCAAAGGAAGGATACACAAAATTAATAATTAATAGAGACAGCAGCAGTGCTCAGGAGGGTCTGTAATAACTTTCAAAGTCATGTCTTGGGTTTCTCTTATATGCGGAATTGTTACTTTTTTTACTTTTTCTTTGCCTTGGAATGTATTTCCATTGTTCAGCATGTTGGTTTCCTATATTGCTCCTATCAGGCAGTATGAACCTTGGTACTTTGGAGCTATGTAGTTGCTTTTCATGTTACCCTGGCAACTGAATAACTAACACTTGAAGCAATAAAGAAGTGTGTTTTAATTTTTTTACAGTTTGATAGAGCTTGAGAGATGGAGAAACTCTGCATTACTTCATGAGAAGGGAGAAAGTAAACTGCTTTTTTTTATATCTACCCTATTGCTTTTATTCAAAGAGCACACTATATTGCTGAGAAGAATTGATGTATTTATGTTAAATGGAGTACTAGCTATAGATTATTTGTAATACAGATTAATGTGTTTAGCGTAGTAGAGCAAAACTGAAAAGGGAGAGGAATGAAAAGGTTGAGCCACATCTTAGCCACTTCCTAAACCCTTGGCCTTCAGGGACAGTTCTGGTTGTACAGGCTGGTCTATTTTTACCTTTTGTTTCACTCAACTTCAGAAATGAAAACAGGTGGGACAATTCAAGAAGGCAGAAGGATAAACTGGCAATTTGACGTTTTGAGGAAAGATCTGGATTAGTTTTTGGAGAATATGTGGAGTGGATGGATAAAATTGACCTACCAATTTTTCAGGAAGGGCTTTGTCTTTAGATAAGGCACATAAATACATCTACAGGTAGAATGATATTTTTAAAACCCCCACATTTTCCTTAAGGGAATCATTCCTTCTGTTACACATATTACATATAACTTTATTTTTTTTTCCTAAGGAGACCATTATTTATCCCACTTGGTGCAGAGTTGTGGAGGATGGTACAGAGGGAACAGTCAAAATAGTGTGGTCTAGGGACTGTTTTGAGAAGACCAAATTTATCTGAAGCTTCTTCAGAAAAGGCAGATGTACAAGGCCTAGGATAACACTTACTAGAAAAGGGTAGAAAGGTACAGTACTTCTCCAACCAATCCACATACCCTGTAAGAAAGATGTTATATGTCTTTATCACCTCTTTCCTTTTCCTTTTTTTCTGCTGTTTTCTGTCTTATATTTTATTTTTCTCCTTGCATAGCCCCAACAATGTATTTTAATCAGCTCCTCTTCCATAACCCGTGGCTTCAGTATTCCACATCTTTCTGCACGCTAAAATTGCTCTCCAGAGCATTGCTCCACCCACATTTGCTGGATTGGTGTTTCTATGTTACCTCTCCCTGCTCTCTGAAAAGCGCTGCCTGTGTGCAGGCGCACAGCACTGACCCTTCCACACTTAGGTACAACATGGAGCATGCATCTGACTGGACCTGCAGGGATGCTTTTGCATTTCCATGATTGTGCTTGAACATGTCTTGCTATCAAAAGCACTTTTGGAGAGATGTTCCCTCCTCATCAGATATATGTCTTGTCTGACTCTTTTTTTTTTCTTTTCAATTGCATTTCTCCAGTCCTTCAGAAAAGCACATCTTCTGCTATTAATGATGCTTGACAGGTACTGTCAGTGTCCAATTAAGTTAGATAATTTGGGTCATAAAACTGCTAGCATGCTCAAGATTTTGGATACTTTTAATTTGCAAAGTTTTCTGATGCATGGGAATATCCTTTCCTTCTCCTCAGAGAGGCATAGCAGCAAATGCTGATTTCACCTTTCTGTCTGTCCTAACTTTCTCCAGAACATCCACCACAGAGGCTCCTTTCCACTAGTGGTGAGTTGGTGAAATTGAAAAGATGATCACTCTAAAAGTCCTGTTCATAACCTTCCATTTCAGAATTTGTAAGATGACAAATAATTTCCACCTGAACACCTGTGACATTTGGGTTCTGAAACAGTCTCAAATACCATGCTGTTCATTAGTGGGGATTCAATTTCCTGTACCTCTCTGCTTCAGATTTGCTTCAATGCATAGAGTGTGCATATTCATTAAAAGCAACAATAATGAAGTTTTGCCAAAAAAGAGGGGTGTGTAAATAGAAGATGCCTGGGGCAAAGCTGTGTTTTGTGTTCTGGACATTTATATAGCTATTTACAGTGCTATTCAGTTAAATAATAATAATAATAATAAAAAAAAACCTCAAACCCCACAAAATTACCATAGCAACTGAAGCAAGTATGTGTTACATTTTTAATCTCTCAGATACACAAATCTTTACTAAGGAAACAAGCAGAAGAGAAAATGTGAACTTGTGTGCTTTCCCTATGTTTGAAAAGAATATTTTCTTTCTTATTTCTTTGCCAGTATTTAAAGCTGCTTTTGTTAGGGGGGTAGCTTTGTTCTCTTTGCATTGTTACGCTTGCATCTCAGGCAGAGGACGAGTGCAGGAGACAGCTGGAATGCATTCTCTTTCGAGACATTTTAGAAACTGGCAGAAGTGTGCAGCAAATGGTGGCTATGAAGCCACTACAATATATTTTTCCTGGTACACTGGAATGTTTTTCACAGGTGAACACATGGGGAACACATCTATAAATAAAAATTGTATTTCATGTCTGCTAAAAACTACTTTCTATGCTCTTTGAAATCTGATGTACATGGAAATACTTGTTCAAGTTTACTTTCCCTCCTTCCCCACCCCAGTTGTTCAGTTTTCCTTGGTTTCCTTAAATCCCTTTTGAATTAGAGTAGACAACACTTCCACTACATAATAGACCCATAACAGTTCTGTTTAAAAATATATAAACCCATGTCAGTGTGTGTTTTGTCTAAGAGTGAGAGGAAAGAAGCATTGGTTAATCCATCAGTAGCCTTTCCATTACACTCTCCTATGGTGGTAAATTGGGATTTATTTCTCTTGTTGATGGCAAATATTTTTTTTCTCTATTCTATCCACTCCTGTCATTGGCACAATAATTACAAATCCTCTTATCAAGACAATCAAGGGACTAAACTAGCTGCTTTCTCCATATTACTGCAGCACTTTGTTTTGAATCTCTTGCGAAAAATGGGGCTTTTGCAGTAACATGCCTGGACACTTCACTGTTTCCAAGACAAACAGCTCTTGAGCCAAGACTGATTTGGACAGCCTGCAATAGCTTACATGTTTGTTTTTTTCCAGGAGATTCAGGGTCCTTTAGAAGAGCTAAATGAGCCTTGCAGTAGCCCTAGAAGGAACAGCTTGGGGGCAGCTTGAGGTACAAAAAATTGTGTCTGTGCAAGGCCATGCGAGTTGACATAGTGGTGCAGAGGATCACTGTTCCATGAACGATTTCAAGTCTGATCCTGTTGATGTAAGCTCCCAACATTTGAACCAAGTATATCTTCATGATCCTTAAAATATCTGCAAATTAAACTCTTGCAAAACTAAGCGAGACACCAAATTTTGGAGAAAATCCTTGAGATACTAATGTTATGCACTCTTTATGTTCCTTCCAGACATAAAATTTTAGGTAGAACTGTACTGTGTCTTGTCAGCATGGCTGCATAGAATTCTTTCCAGAGCTGGACAAGAGTGCTTCTCTTGGAAATTAATGTTTTCTCAGAATAAAACTTTGCATGGGAAATCAGCCATTTCTGATGAAGTTTCATTTTAAAAGTTTTTGATGGAATCACAGCAGATTCTTGGGTTAGAACATTGTAATTTTCTTGGATACTATGCATCATGCAAGAGAAAAACTGAAGCAAATCGCTGGAGTCTATCAGAAAGGAATATTTTCAATTATAAGAAAAAGTAAAAAAATTATTTAAAAAATATTAAAAAGTGAAAATTCTGGTTTCATTTAGCTCTATTTTTTATCTCAGGATGGTGAAATAACAGCAGCACAACTCAGATTTTTTTCTCTGATTCATTTCTGCTAGCTAGCCTTGAAGTAGCACTTCCAGCTCCTGTGAATGTTGAGCAAAATCCACAAATGAAATATGAATTTTCAATAGCTTATGTTCAGCTTGAATTAAAAACAAGTAATTTTTTCCTTTCTTTCTCATCTTGGAGTTCATCATGCAGTGACAATTTGAAATTTACAACCCAGACATTTAACATCCTTCACAAGAACATATAATTTGAAAAACCTGTGAAGAGAAATGTCTCTGCTAAAAAATGGCACTATCTCTTTGTAAAAAGACCCCTGTCATTTAAATTTTTCATCAGTTTCCTATCTTAGGATAAATAACACTGACATTTTTTTTCAGCTCCATTTTTTGGAAAGTTGCATCAATTAGATATTAGCTTAGAAGAGTTTTAATGAGACATTGCTTGCTTTCTTCTATATCCTTTTGCATAAATTTGCAACTAATGCAGAATATAGATTTTATTGAATTCCATTGCTGAAAATAGAGTCGATGTCATTTAGCAGATATTCATAAGCCTGCAAACTACTGAGGCAAAATTCACCCTAAATTTGGAAAATTAACCCCAAGGATTTTCTTTTAAAAATGTAGGGTGATAGATGTTTTGATAAAACCTAGCAAGGAGTACTGAATATGAGATTAATGAGATTAAAACCAGGCTTGATGTCGAACTCTGTCTCCACTGGATATTGGACAGAATCTCTTCTGATAAATCCCACAAAATGTATGTCTTTATTTTCTGTTAATTAGCTATCTTTGAAAATCCATTTTTTGCACACCAATAGCTATCTTTCAATTATGTTTGGCATACATGATCCAAGTGAATACCTCCTTATGTCAAGGCCCCAAAAAGCTGGGATTTTTTTTCTCTCTTAAATTTAATAGAAACATTCACTTCTGCAGTAAGCTATAGAAAATGCACCATTTAGAACACAAGTCTTGTGGGAAATAGCTACCTTGGAAAGTTGAGTTCCTTTGGATTTTAATTGGCATTAAAAAGCATTTTATTTCTTCACGATTTCTAATGTATTTTAGACACCTCCTCACATTTTCCCCCCTCTCCTTTTCATATAGAGACAGTAGAAAGAAGAGGGAGGGAGAAATTCAAAACTGAACCTCCACAAAGTTTTTTCTTTGATGTGGAAGTTTCATTTGATAACAGATTGGACAAGGGTGAAAATGACAAGCATAAGACACAAGAAATTGTATTTCATTTGTGAAGAAGCAGAGCAGATCTCATATTTTGATTAAATGAGATGCTTATCTCAAAGAAGTTAGCAAAGAGTTAACTCTTAGTTAAAAGTGGTGCCCATAGGACTTAAAAAGAGTGCCCATAATGGGCATGGTAAGCTACACAATGTTTTCTTAGCTCATCCTGAATAAACAGGCTTATGATTATTATTAGAATTTCAGACCACAAAACCAGTATGATAGCAAGCCAGATTTTATGCTAGGAAGTGCTCCCTTTAATGTGTTTAAAATAGTGTACAAAATCTTTTTTAACTCAAATACTGGTATCAAATTGAGGGAGGAATATTTCTGTAGGGCAACTTTGATGATGATCAAGAGGCACAGAGCTAAACTTGCAAAGCGTGCGATGTAAGTGCTTAATTCCGTGTTTCAAGAGTATCTTTGAAGCTGAGGAGTCCTTAATATGAAGCATGTTGCACAAGTTACAAGCAGTCCTTCTATGCCAAGTAGTTATTCAGGGGTGGGGGTTGCTTAACATTTCCTACAGCCAGCCAATGCTGGATGCTTGCCAGGACTGAAAGACAGCAACTAATACATACATAAATCCACTTTAAAAATGCACATGGGGAGACAGGTACATAAAGCTTCTGTACTTTGAGTGTATTAGTGATCTGCCTTGTTTTAGCTTAATCTTTCATTCACCTAGTATTTCTATGATGAAAGTGATTCAAGTTCACACTGCATGAGCTCAAGACTGCATACAGTCCTGGGTTGACATATTTCTCCAATTAGTCAGTGTTTATTAAAAATGTCTACAGCTGAGTTTACTTTGTGATCATCCATGTCTTGTGCTTTATATTATGAGCATACTAAGAAACAGTACCTTTTCCTCATCTGACTTGCAACTTGAGACCTATCTGGTAATGGTCATGAAAAAAAAGAGGTAGATAAATATTTTTAGGTATTTTTGTTTTGGCCTAGTTGATGTTTTTTGGGTGGTTTTTTTTTGGTGTTTTTGTGGTTGTGTTTGTTTTTTTTTTTTTTTTTTTTTTCTTTCTGTTTTTTTGTTGTTTTGTTTGTTTTAATGAGTGATTCAAGCTACAATTAAGGCCAGAAATGGCTAGACTTTCAGACTTTCCATTTCAGGATTCACAAGGGGAATGAAAGTATGAACAGGGACACAAAGCAGTGAAAGAAGAGATCCTGTATTGGTGGTCAGTTTAGGGAAATGAGCTACACGTTATGGACTGGGAGAATGATTTTAGTTCTAAAAAGAGAAAAGGTCTAAAATTGCTTAGAAAGTAATTTATAAACTTTGGTATGTTTTGAAACTGGGCATGAACTTCTCAGTTCCCTTGGAGTCTTTCTGAACCTACACACTTTATCTTTTGAGCACATGTTGCACTGTAGTTTCTTTAATCTCTGAAGCAGTTGCAGAAGTTCACAGGCCTTTCTGTTTTGTTGTCTGGTAGATTTTCTGATACAACTAATTGGTTATGACTCCCCTGGATTAGTCCATTGTGGTTTTACATGGTTTGACATTGTAATGAGATACGTTTGTTCCTAACGTTAATTTTGTTAACACTGAGATTCTTTATTTCTATGAAATATTAAGAAACACAGAATTAATTTGGGATCTTCAGACTTGTGCCATGAGTAGCAATGTAGATTACAGAGAAGTCACAATGTTTTAATTCATCTGCTGTGCTTTCATTCCTGGGTTGTAAGCCCAAATACATTTCCCTTTAAATGCTTTAGAGGTAGACAGGTTGGGTTTTCATTGCTTCTAAATGTGTGGCTGCCTTGGGGCTTCTAATTTATTTATTTTTTTTAATGGAGTGAGAGGCTATAAAACCTATGTGCTGTAAAGCTGGCAGACAAAGTTTCCTACCAGCCCACCAGGCTCAGTTGAAAGAGCAGACATCTTCAAGTTTACTTAACTCTTGTTCCTAAGCTTCTAATTAAAATCAATGAAATGCTCCCCATTTTGAAAAGGTCACATCTGACTTCATCTGAGACATTCCCTTTGTCTCATTTCAGCCACCTCTGGTTTATATACTTATAAAAAACCGAGCAATTACAGTCAACTCTCCATTATCATTGGAAGATTATCTGGTTGGTGGATGAGCATTGGCAGAGGTGTGGACACAGACCCCTTAGCAGAGCTTGACCCAGGAGTGCAAGGTAGAGACTCATGAATAACTCTGCATGAAATGAGGGAGCACTGGGGAATGGTGTATGAATGAATTTATTTGTTCAGCCCCAGTGCTTAGGAGTAACAGAAACTTGATTCTTCTGATTATTGTTCTATTAATTAATTCAGTTCCAATCTATGGTTCTCATCTCAATTACCTAAAATGCCAGAATTTTTGATGCTATTTATAAGGTTAACTTTTTAATATATTTTTAAAAATATTGTAATATGATAATTGCTTTTATGTTCAGGAGATTCATGGGGTGCACTCTTCAAATGTGGTTATTTATCTTCATCTATTTTCATGGTTCCCATTACCATAATATACGAATTTCATATCCTTTAATGTGTGAATCTGCCCCAGGCCTCTCTGAATGAGTACGTAAGCTACATTTTGAAAACTGAATGTAATTCATACCATCCAGCTTTAATTGTCTAAGTTAGGCATCACTTTGTTGCCTTTGATTCCAGTATGGGCTATAAAAAAGTCAGGCTGTTAACTTAGCATACCCTAGTCTCTGAAAAGACAGTTCAGGAGTCTGAGCACCTAAATAAGGTAGTAACACTATCCCTTCAGGAGACTAGGTAACAGGTTTTCAGAGATGTCTAGACACTTGAGAAAGCAGAGGAATATCTAATGGGATTAGAAAAAAAGCTGAAATGCTCAGGCATGTTGAATACTTACTGAAGACGTTTATGTCCATCTGCCTGTCTTGCCAGAGCAGAGAAGGGTCTGGAGGTCAGGTCTGCAAAGCCTTCTACTTGTGCTTAGTCACTAGGTCAGTCATCTTTTTTGCTGTTTTATTTTTCTGTAATTCATGTCTCAGGATAGATAATAGACGTTCTTCCCAGTGACCTTTGAGAAGTCTTTTTAATCACATTTGTGCCTAGGGAATACCAGTAAGAAATAACACTAACAAGTACTGCATGATGACAGGGTCAGAAGCTGTCCCCTGTTGAGTGGGTAAGAGGAACAGTAAACTTTGTCCTTCATAACTATTTCTTTTTAATATATGACATAAGAAGAAAGATAAATATCACTTCCTTTATTTGTATCGTTTATGATATTATTCTTTCTGGAAATACTAGTCTATAAGACTTTTTCAGAAAGCATTCAAGTCCTGGCTCAGTCAATGGTATTTGCTTTAACTGGCCATACCAAAAGGTCTGTGCTCTTGTGTACCTGGTGTTGCTGTACGGCTTTATTGTCTACACTCAACTTTCCTTCCATTAATCTGAAGCCTTAAAAAAAAGTACCAAAATTTGCTGCAAGGAAAGTAATGATCCTCCAAAAGAAATTCAGTGTGACTGGAGAGAACCATTTTAATTAGCTGACAGAATTGCATTGTTTAGGTTTCTTTTAAAAATCAATGAAGTGGCTGCAAATGTTTCTAATGTCTTCACGTCTTTAAAACTCTCACTGGGGAGCCCTCATTCCTTCCACAAAACAAGTTTTTATTTTTTTGAAATTATTATAAAGGCAACTTGTACTTGGAGGGGGGCTTGAATGCACTTCATGTCTCCAGTGATTTTCTGAGTTTGCTTGGTGGAAAAAGTATTTTTAAAATCCTTGCTTTATTTCTGCTTTCTTCTGGGTTTTGGGGTTGGTTTTCATTCTTACTTTATGTGGGTCAGATTCACATGCTATGGATTTTTACTTTTATAGAATATTTTGCTATCAAAGTCTAAGCCTGAAGTAAACAATTATTCTGAAAATCTCTGTCCTGTGAGGATAACACAGACTTCTGTATGTAGGATCGTGCTCATCTAAGATTACCTGTGTTGTCTAACACCCATGTCTGAACCAATCTTCCCTTCCATCCACAAGCAGAATGTATAGAATTATGCATGTTGCTCTTGTCAAGTGGTTATCACTGACGGAGAAGGGCCTCAGGACAACAGCAGCCAGCTCTGTAACATCCTCAGGTGAATATCATCAGGGAACATCGATTTCTAGAGATCAAGCCCCTGTAATAGTTTACACACCAAGCCTTCCTCCACCTATTGTGGCTCTATGTTTGCATCAACCTGGATTTATGTTCCCAAGGCCTGAAGCTCAACAGTGCTGGCAATGAGAGAGGTGAAGAAAGCTTTAAGAACTCCTGCCATTTCAGTATGGCTGGTGAAATTAATTCATCTCTCCTGTTCAACAGTGTATTTTCCTTCTGATTCTGATTGTTGTTTATGCACCTGAAGAACCCTTTCTTGTGGTTTTTGACATCTCTGGAAAATTTCAATTCAGGTTGAGATTTTGCTTGTCTAGCTGAGTCTCTGTACACCCTGGCAACGCCTTTGTAGTTCTCGACGGGTATTCAACAGATGGTTTGTCTTCTGGTTTACATCTTGGGGAGCAGCTGAGGAATATTTGTAACTCCTCTGGTTGGCCTGACTTATTCCCCAGTTGCTGAGGTGAGACAGTTGTTGTTTTGGACCTCACCCGCTGAATCCTTAACTTTGCAACTCACATTGAGAAGAACTGATTTAATCTAAGTTGCTGCATAACTGACAAAGAAACATTCCATAAGTGTTGCCTTTCCACTTTTCGTTTGTCTTCTCCTTAGAGAAGATTTAGTGACAGTATTAAGCCAAGTTCTGATGACATTTATGCCTGTGCAGATCTCAAATAAGGTATGTTCTGTTGGACATAATTACAGAGGATGCGAAGATTACAGTTTATCAACATGAACTGCTTTTTTGGGTCTTTTTCAAAAAGATCAATCATGAGTCCAATCTGTCATTCCTTATTCCCAGGAACCTTATTTGAATTTACCTTAATGAATATCAGTACTATTAATCTCTAGTGATTAGAAAGTCACAGGAAACCATAAAATACTGAAATCTTTGAGACTTCTTTATATGGGAGAAATTCTTTTTGAGACTTTCCTAACTTCCTATCCAATATAAACAATACAAAAAAATACTCAGTATTTTACTTTCCAGTTCTCTCATTCCATTAGCATGCAACAGATAATATTGTTGTTGTTCTATTTCTATCACTTCTTTTGAACTCTATTAAGTATTTATGTGTTACTTCTTATGTACGCTACAACATTATTACAACAGCTACATCATCATTTGAAGTTATCATTATTCTTATACAGTGTCTCTAATTTATTTTTTTTTCTGATTCAGACTCTCAATTACAATACTCAGTTCTCTCTGTCCAGACTTTTCCTAGCTGATCACTTCTAAATGTGTCAATGTTTGTGAAAATACATAGAATTTAACTTGGAATCTTAATTCTTCCACAGTGTCTCTCTTGAAGAACAACCTAATTGATTTGAAACTACATGTCTTAAAGGTTAGGAGAGCCTTAATATAGACATTAGATGGAAGAAAACATAAAATTCTGTTGTTACTAGAATTCTACATCTGAACTTACAAAGACATAATGCAAACATTTCTATAATACAGAAAATATGTTTTCACAGCCATATAAGCAATCAATAAAAACATTCCTTTGGAGGAAAATTTAACAAACTGTTTTAGAAATTAAATGATAGAATAAGAAATGTCCGATCTATGTATCAAAAAAGGTAGATGTAAGGTTCATTCTAGGGGATTTAATGTTTATGTTCTCATGACAACATATTAGCAAGGGGAGAGAAATCAAAGATTATTTTATACCTTTGAAAGATTTTGTTTTATAGAAATATGAAAAAATTCAGACTGACAACTGCAATGTACTGCTGGGGGAATAAAATAGTGACATACCTCTGATGTCAAGCTGTGCCATAGTTTTAGGAGTGGGAAGAAAATTTTGAAATTCACTAAATATAAGCATTTTTCCCCCCACCAAATACATAAATTACAAGTAAAGCTGCAAACAGCTTACACTGTATTTGTTGTACAAGTACTCATGAGGAAGCACCATCCTGATTTGACAGAAAGCTCTTTGAGGCAAGAGCAGCGTAATTATCCAAGGAGTTTACCTAAGAATTGGATAGGAATTCACTTCAACAAAGGAGGCATCTTCCTTTATTTGGAAGCCCTCTTTCCTAGATACACCTCCATAGCTGTCAGTAACATTTATGACTTAGTTCAAGATTCTCATAGATGATGATCAGTGTCATAAATGTCATATGGTGGTCATATTTGGTTCATGCAGTCAAAATTCAGGAACAGTTAATTTTTTTTCTGACTTTAACCTTTTATTGCTATTCCATGAATGAAAGAGGGAAAAAAAGAGAAATTTCAGGTGTAAAGTCAAAAGATCCTCTATGAAGCTGATGCTGAAGTGCTTGAAGTGCTAACATGACATACAGTCACACACTGGCCTTGTTGAACTGCTTTTGTTAGTCGTATCACTTCCTGAACTTCTGAAATTGTGAATGGACTCAAATGCTGAGTCTTTTGATACGATTACCGTGATGGTCAGCACTGTTTACTCAAAAGCTCTGAGTGTGCATGTGAGAAAAGAGACCTGCTTTAGTAGCTAACTTTGGTACACACCTTGCCGTGTAGGGTGTGGAGAGTAATTTTTCTTTCTTCATTAGGAACGAGATAAGTAGTCTAGGTGTTCACCACTGGTTGACCAAAGAATGTGGGGGCTTTTGGCTCAGCCTTGCTAACAACCAGTTAGTGCATCCACTGAGCTTAACGTCACTGTGGACTTTGCTGAAGTTGTATGGTAGCAGTAAGAATAACTGAAAAGGCCTCTTTTGCCGTCACACATTATTTCCATTTTATGCCTTCCCACTCTGTAACTCCAACTTCTCCCAGGCTGTTAGTCATCTTCTAAAACTTTCACATTTCTGATGTTTAGAGAGTTTTAGGGCTATGCGAAAGTATACAATTAGTGATAAAGATAAGAAATGGCAGAACCTTGTCATTTCATTACATTTATATTGTAATGCTCACAGAGATCCACAGTAGCCAGCTGCCTCTTGGGCGAGCTATTGCACAGAGCTAGCAGAAGACTGCTGTTGCCCTCACCATCTTAGACTCCAAATCTGGACTTCTTGTAGTCTGTCAGAGGGGAAACTGGAATAAATATATTTCAAAAATGATGGTATTTGCATGGGGTTGACAGGAGTATAACATAGGAAAGCACAAGCTTAAGATACATCTATCACAGACTTCACTGCAGTGTAAAGGTACTAAATGGGTTTTAGGTGAGCTTGCTCAGAGAGATGAGTACCCACAGCAGCACAGAATTCAGTGTGGAGTATCCATATGGATGAGCAGCTAAGCTGCGTGATGTTATAATTAAATTGTATAGAGAGAACTGCTTTTTTTTTTTTTTTTCATCTGCCTAGGATATATCTACATTGCATTGCCATTTGTGGTGTGGATGCGAACTTCTTTAGCGAAATCCAGATTTCAGTTTCTAAAACACTTGCTTAAGCAGAAAGGAAGCTAAAATTCTCCTATCTCTATTTTTATGTCTGTGGCTTTCCAGGGTTTCTGTTTTCTTCCAGATTGCATTGCCATGTCACACGTAAAATTTCACGTCCAAGAAAGCAGTGGAGGGCTATGCCTCTTCTGAGCTGAAGAACCAAGTCTGAAGTCGTTTGTGCAGTAAATGAAATAGGCTCAAGCTTCTTCTGTGGTATGCAACTAATTAGCTAATGTTCATTTTCAAGTGCGTTGTTCACTGTCAAGCTGAGACAATGCATAATATGCATTATAATGTCCCAGGAATGTGTCCTGGTTTTAACTGCTTCCTTTTACCACTGCTGATCCCAGCCATGAATAAACCCTCCTTGAAATCATGAAATGTGATGGGTGTATTTTGGAGACATACATTTTCAACATCTGAATCTGAGCTTTCTGTGATGTAAAGCTTGTGAAAAATTGACTCTGGCACTACAGCCTGGAAAATGTCTTCCTTTTAGATTTTTCTCTCTCTTTGTTTCTTCCTCTCTCTGCTTAATAGTCATCAAAAATTTCAGTTCTTTCATTAAAAAAAGTTTCTCAGAGATCTTTGACTATTTGCATACATTTAATTTTAATAATGCGTGTACTGGATTTTAGTGCTAGCAATGAAACATGATTTATTTTCCATTATTTATTGCTATTTATTTAGGATTTAGTTAACAGTCTCTGCAGTTACAAGCAGCTATAAGCCAGCCTAGTGAGTCATTTCCTTTACACTGACACCCATTGAAATAGCTCCCTTGCTGAAAATTCCCTGATGTAACCAGACAAGCAGTATCGCGAGAGGTCAATGCTCATTATTTCACATTTGCTCAAGTATGTGAATGTTTCCAGGACAGAATAAAATCAAAAGGTTCTAGGCCTAGGGAGGTCAAGGACTTAAGGGAGTATGGATTTTATTCACATCAATTGATGCATTTTTTTTTTTTTTTGCAAAATTAGGTTTAGTTACTACCAGAGACAAAAATGGGGTATGAAAATGTTTTTATTAACACTCCCTATCTACAGAAGCCCTGGTGTCAGGCTTGCCTATGTGTTGGGAGATAAAAAATTAAAATCATGATAATGTACTGACTCTTATAGAAAAAGCAGAACCATAATTAACTTAATATTTAGAAGCAGCTAAACTAAATAGACATTATTAGTTCTTGATACTTGTATGATAACTTGTTCATTTACTCATCATGGTCATCTGAGGCCCCAGTTTTCTCCCTCACTGCTTAGAAGGCATGTAACTGGATCAAGGAGAATTTTATTTCTGGAACATTCAAGAGAAGTTTGTAGCTGTATTTTATTGGTAAGAAATCAAATGCTTACAATGTACGAAGTGTAAAGGCATGCATGTAAATGCTGGAGATCAAAGAGTTAGTCTTCTATGGGGATTATCTAATGTTACTACTTTCTTCCTCACTTATTATTATGGCATCACTCAGAATATAGTGGGATTTCTTGTCATATTTGTTGATATACTGGAAAATACTTGAACTTACTCCAAGTCTGCAGATCTGTCTGCCAGGATGGATTCCTGCAGAACCCAGAGGGGCAGCTTTGGGAGCATCATGGTAGTTTTTCACTAGACTAAGATGCATTCAGTACATAAACAAGCAAACAAACCAGCCTACCTTAAGATAAATGAGGTTCCAGATACCAGCCTAAAAAAAGAAAATCCTGCCCCTGCATGCTTCCTCTCCTTGACAGCATCATGCTGCCATGTGCTGCCTGTCCCTGCAGACCTGGCTGTTTTTCATCTTCCTTTGTCACACACCTTGGTGACTTTTCAGGCAAACAAACAAACTGGCATAATAAGAACAGAGGAAAGATTTACTTTAGACATTAAATGGTCTCTTTAGTAATGTATCTTTTCTTCATCTTTTTAAGAAATCCCCATGGCTAAAAAAAGCAACCTAGGTAAATTTGCATTTTAAGATGAGATAGTGCACATTCCTTACCAATTCTGGAGAGAGGGGGAAAGCAAGATTGAGGGAGAAAGCGAGATTTGGCTGCTTTAGAATGTTCTAAGCTGTTTGGCTGCTCAGTATCTGGAAGGAAGGTACATGGTGCCTCAGTGGCCAGGTGACGGTGAGGCTGCTCCAGCGGCCGCAGCTATTTTGGTGTGTCTGCAGCAATCGTTGTGCCTGCACAACCTCCTGTCCTAGGGCTCCCACACCCTGTCACAGCTTCGACCCTGAAATAAAAGGAAACTGACAGCAATAAGGAATTAAAAAAGGCTCTTCTGGAAGAAAGAAAAGCATGCAACTGTCCTGGAAGTTTCAGTATAAGGAGTTCAGGAGTCAATTTAGACTTTCCTTGCCTTTGAAATACCTACCTTCATTTGCTTTGCTGAAGCTTATTTTATGATTAAACAGACATTCCTCTCCCATTCACTTTCTGTAGAAAAGTTAGGTGGAAAGGAAACCTTGCGGCTTTGTGCCCTTTTACATTCTTCACATTAGGATAAATAACCCCCAGTAAGAGGTAGTAGCAAAGTTTGAATTTCTGATTGTTTTCCCATAATTACTCAAGAGTAATGCTGTTTTGCTGGAGTCTGTTTTTGTTAGATACATTTTTTGCCTTCATCACTGATGCCACAGCATTTCTCATAGACACTTGGTTGCTGATCTACAGAACTTCTGAGCAGGAGGAGTTTGCAGGCTGCTTCTTTTTAGGCATCTGACTTCATAGGGGAGGACTGGAAGCACTTGCTGCAAAAGAATCCATCAGAGCTCTTTGCCATTCTTCTTTACATTCTTCTTTACTTTCTTTAAAGTAAAGAAGCTCTTTCAGAAAGTACTTATGGGCTTTTTACCCCACTGACAGTTTTAACAGTGTATACGAAGTGTTCAGGTTCATGACACTGTATTTTGCAGTATTTAGTGGAAGTTTGTTGAGAAATATTCTGGCCATGATAATTTTTTAGTATCATGCTATTTAGGGGAAGAATAGACTATACTTGACTAACCATAGTTGTATTCATGGGCAGGTTCTACATCATTCTGCATCATTGTGCAGCCCATTTTTTTTTTCCTGTACTGATCTATTAGGGATAAAAATGAAATAATTAATACTTAATTGCATCAAATGGGCCCAAATATGCTCTGAATTGCATACACATACCATACAGGTGATTGTACTTGCAATACCTAAAGGCATTTGGATTGCTTCATGATTCCCTTTCTTCTCGACAAATACATAGTACTTCTCCTCTGGGATCTGAACTGCTTTGTTTAGTAATTAAGGTAGTTTGTGCAGCATCTTAAAGATGCAAAGGCCAGGTGCATCAATTCCAAATCCAAGGACTAACTCAATGGCTCTTAAAGCTTTCCCATTAGCAAATTCTCTGAAAACAGAATTCTCTTGAAGGCATATGCCTCTACATCTGCATTTGGCCCATGTTAAGCTGCTATCAGAGACATAATGGAAGTAAACACTTCTAAATCTAATGGACATTTAACAACATCCTTTCATTATACAGTTTTAATACTTTCAGTTTCATTTCCATCATGTATTTTAGAGCTGACTCTCTCAAGTTACTCACAACCCTTTGGTCACTGCACATTTGATTTTGTTCTACAGAAGATGTGTGTACAAATTGTAATTAAGTTAACTTTGTGTTGATGTTTGCCAAAGAGAATACTAAAAGTATGCACAATGGAGTTTTTGACAAATTCTAAGATTTTGGAAACCTTATAGCAGCCTTGAGCTTGAAGATAATATTTTAATCATAAAGTTCCCCAAGCACAACCAAGCAGGTAAACTGCAGCAATAGAAATTTAATTTCGAATTCACACCTCCTGCATTTAAGAGTATTTTTGTCCTAGGTTCTACATGTATCAGTGAAAGAGGCCCAATATACATGTAGTACAAAACTAGATAGCATGACACATTGGGAATTTACTAGTGGATGAGTGTCACTTCTTTTACAAGAGAATGTATTTTGCATTTTGCTGTCTTCCTACAAGTCTTCCCATTCACATCTTTGAATGCTTAGTTTTGGTTCATCTTTTATGCCAGAGATGAATGAGGGATGTATTTCCTCAGTAAGGTGTTGTGATCCATGCTCCCTGCTCTTTGATTCCTTGTCTTGCACTTGATACCTCTAGTAGCAATGCAAGAGCGTTGGGAAAACATATAGTTATTTATCTACGTACTCGTTTGCAGTCTATTTATAGATTTTCTTTGCACTCTTAGTTGGGCTGCTAGATTTCTTCTATATGGAAATGACTGTACAATTTTAACTGGGCTAGGAAAGCCATTGAGGTCTGTTCCAGAATTAAAAAAAAAAAACAAAAAAAATTCTGCTTTTGTGGAAAAAATAGTTAAAATTGACAGATGAAGCTAAGATAAAATACTTCATTTAATTTTGAATTGTTTAACTCCTTTTAAAAGACATGTTTGACATGACATAGCAAAAGAGCTATTTCAAAAATGAATAATCAACAGTTTCAGACACAAACTTTTTTTTTCCTGCTCTTTGTGAGCTATTTGTTTCCCTACTGCAGTGCATCCTTGTCTTGGTTTTGAAAGACAGGTGCCTGCCAAGGAAGGCAGGAGCTTCTCTTGGAATAGAAAATGCAAACCCCCTCCCTCCAAATTATTTAAAGGGGCTCTCAGGCAAAGATATGAGGATAGGAATAACAGTTCTTTAATATGTATAAACAAAATAAAGTAAAACAAAAANAATCCAGTGGGAGAGAAGGCTGCACCTCTGGAAATCCAGTAGAAGGCAGATGCCTGTTCTGTCCAAATGACCAGATTATATCCCGGTGGGAATGCTCGGCTCCTCCCCCTGGATGGAGCATCTCACAATGGGCTGATGTCATTCTATGAGTCATGTGGTGGGTCCTTGATTGCCCATTAAACACGAAATGGCTCCCGGAGGGAGTTATCTATGACTCATAGGGCAAGGCGTTGATGGCCCATTAACAGGAGATAGTCTGGGGGAGGAGGTAAAGAAAACATTGCGCCTCCCGGTTTTAACAGTTCATGAAGATGGAGATAGAATACAGATCTTCTGGCACATTTTTACATTGTAACCTAGGACATAATCCTGCAGCAAGTTTATTATTCATTGAGAACATCCTTTTCCACCCTTCCACCTGAGTGGCAGAAACTTCAGCAAAGACAAGCGTTAGCAAAGACATGGAGCTTAAAATGATTGCTCTGCAATCAAATTTCTCTTAAGTTATATAAAGTAAGAACACGTTACCAGTTTAGGTACAGGAAGAAAATTAAGTAGTTTCCACCTTGTAACAGTTCCTGGTCTCTAGACTTGTCAAACACAAACCTAGACAACCAGCTTTGTGCTTGGGCCTAAGGATAATTTATCAATCTCTTCTCACATACAGGCTTCTTAATCTAAGTGTTCCAAACCAGTTTTCACTGGCTATTTAAGTAGTTAAAGTTCTCTTTAGAAGATGAAGCACCAAGAAAAGCAAATTCCTTTTGGTGCAAGCAAAACTAGCTATCTTTCACAGGTTTAAATCTATTTTAATTCCAGTATTAGCTTTCATGTTGGCTGCTTTTATCCAGTTATGGGGAAAGATCTTGTTTAAAAAATTCTCCTATTATGGTTCAGATTAAAAAGTTGGTTGAAGATTGTGGAACTTCTGTGTGCCCTGGTTCTTGGGGCACCAACTACTAAGAGATGTGGGACACATATCACAGTACCAAGCAGGAATTCCTGTAACTGTTCCAGCTTAATCCACTTCCCCACATGAATTGGCACCCATCTTCTTGTTTGTTCCAGCACAGTGGACTGCTCACCGGGTTTCCATAAAGGCTTTGAGAGATACCTGTGGCGCTGATGTTAATATGTATGTTTCTCTGTAGCTAGGATTCATAGTAGAGGGTTTGTGGTGTGTGTATGTGTGCATGTAAGAGGCTATTTCCTGTATTCCAGTCTCCACCTACCAGAATCCCTGTATCTATAAAAGAGTGGATGTCTTGGATTGTTTTTAATTAGTCTAAACATTCCTGCAACTTCTTCTAAAAAACCCCACATTATTTTGGCTCCATTTTCTACCACAGAAGAAATTTATGACTTTTTATGAGAGTGCCTTAACTGTGGATATTTAATTGGAGCTTGCACGATAGTCAAACAAAAAAAGTCTGCCTCTTTCCAGCTGTCACAGTTGTTCAAGCCTATTTGGTACTGTATCAGGAGTACTAAAATTTTAACAATACTGAACAGTAAATGAAACTGCTTAGTAAACTATATCTCAAGATTTTAAGTATCTCTTCTATAATTAGCCAGTAATACATTATTTCAATCAGCTAAAAGAAATACACAGTTGTTGCTACTGCCATAAAATGCATTTCTAAAACTGAAAGGAAAAGAGAGCAACTGCTCAGAGCTTGTTTGTCCAGGTTGTTTGTGTTGTAACACTGTCAAATTGCACCACTGCAAGGCATTTGCTCTACATCAACTAGGCATGAAGCTATGCTTAATACAAATTATACTCTGCATTTCACAAGTGAAATGCAGCTGAGTTTATTTGCCCAAATACAGGGATAAGTAATAAGTAGGTCACATGTAACTGGTTTTAGCATTATTTTATATATTACAGATAAACTCTCTTTTCTGGGCTAGTTTCCAGGATCCTATGTAAATTATCAGCTTCAACCCTTCACAAGAAATGTTCTCTTAAAAATCTGAAGATATTAGGGGATTTTTGATTTTTTTTTTTACTACTAGACAGCTCATACACTGTTTATTCTCTCTGGGCACTGATTAAATTAAAATTCCATATTTTATATTTAAATTCTCAAATATATGGATGTGAAGTAAATTATTTAAAGTTGGTTAAAATTAGATGTTTGCACTTAAAACACTACAAAAATAGGTGTACACTGTGTGGCATGATGGTGAAATAAAAAGTATGGCTTAAAATTCCTGGAGTTTTTATGTCTTAAAAGAAATAAACTTTAGTTTTTCTTCCTGGTGAAACAGCTAAGTGATTTTTGACAACTTTTGAACAAAAACCAAGACTGATAGAGATAATCTATTACATATAAAGTCTTTGATTTAAAATGCACTGGGCATGGAATGTGAATTTGAAGGAAAGTTGAAAATTGAGCACGAAAAAATAAGGAAATAGTTTATTTCAGAAAATGCTATATTCATTTTCATGAAATTTGAGTGGCCCTGCTCAGGTTTTACTTATTTGATGAGAGATTATTTTCAGGAATAATTACATGGGAAAGAAGGAAAAAAGCAGAATGTTGGAAGTGATTCATTTGTAGAAAGAGTGGGGCCCTGCTGGGTGCATTATTATCAGTAACTTTGGCCAAGCAATAATAGCATCCTGGAGGCATTTATTCCATGCTACTAAACCTGTAATTCTAAAAGAGAATGTCATGCACGCATTTTTGAAAGAAATGTAAATGTAAGTTTGCTTTTATGATGCAATACCTTCCCAAGGTGCTCTGCTTTACCTGCCTCCTGGGCAGAAAACAGCCCAGATCCACAGGGCGGACTAGGCAGGGTGCCATACTTCTGTTGTGCTAACTCCACACCCATCATCCAAGCCTGTGTCCTCTCTACATTGCTGTGTGCATCAGCATGTACATCATGATCCCGGTGAACTTGGGCTTCAGGTGGACACTAATATCGAATCCCTTGCTGAACTCCCAGAATGCAGTTTATGCATTGAATTCTCACTGTCATCTCCTCAGATACTTGTACACTGGAGACTCTTGTATGAACTTTGAACATGTAGAAAACCTATTTTCAATGTGTATGAGCTGTGGAGAATAGAAGCTTTATAAAAAATTGTATTTTCAACAAGGCAACCAACTGTGAGCATGTAAGAAATGTCCTCAGATGCTTTCACTGGCTTCTCCTCTTAGATTTTAAATCGGAATCAGGGAGCTGTTGCTTAGATTCAGCTGTGTACCTCATTTCCTTATATGCCAACAAAGGCATACTTCAGTGCCTTGCCCAAGATATATAAAGAGATGTGGAAGGGATTTGTTGCTCACTACACTTCTGTGAAAAATGAAGTGCTCTATATTAAGAGGGAATCTCATCCCTATGGAAAGGATAACTTTCTCCAGGGCTGATCTCACACTGGAATGAACTCCGGAAATTTAAAAAATCCCCACAGACCTCACTGCCTTCTGCTCCAGTTGCGAGGCACTTTTCTTTGACCCTATCCTCTCTAACGTAAATATTTAACAATATACATATGTCAAAAGCAACAGTGACCACAGCTCTGAAACTCTACCAAGCAAAGCACAAGCTTTTCCCATGGGGACACAGTATTAGTGATGGTGCTTCCTGTATGACTTTGCTTCCCTGTACATAGCAAGACGGCACTGACTGTTCCTTAGAAACCTCTTTAAGATATTAGAGCAGATCTAGGTTACTTCTGGGAGAAAAAAAATCTAGCCCTAAAGTCAGCTGCCAGCCCAGACTCCTTTCAATTTGGATAAGCAGCTAGAGATGATACAGGGAGATGGGAGGTACAGGCAGCCTGGACCTTGTGTCCAAATTTCCTTAGATTTTGTAACATATTTATTTCACCTTTATATTTGAGATTTTAACTAGTTTTAACTAGTATGCCATCCCACTCCCTGCTAGTGGCAAAATTTCAGGTATGTGAGTGCAGCACTCAAGGGATGCGACATTTATTTCACTTGCTACATCCTCAGGGACTAGTGGTCATGCTGATAGCCTGACCCAGTCCTTTTCCAAATGTATTTCAAGACTGAGATGAACAAGTGAAGGTATTTGCTCAAATAATCAAAAGTACTAAATCTGGGGAATAAGAATTTGACAACAAAAGCTTTTTATTTCTTCCTTGGAATACAACACCATTACTTCTTTCTCTCCCCCCACTCCTTTTGATTTTCCAGGTACCAATCAAATTGCCCATAAATCTTTGACTCCTAACTTAGAAAACAATCTCTCATCCTCTACCACCTTCTAAAAATAGTTCTGAAAAAAAAATTGTAACTGTTTTAAATATCACACTGTGGGTTTTGTTCAGCTCTCAGTGCTCTTGCTACCGAAAATGATGGAAGAAAGGCAAAATGAAAGTAATAAAATAAAAATCTTACCTCTGTTTAGATTTTTTTCACAACACATTAAATGGAAAAGACTTATCAAATTACACTATTAGATTAGCTGAAATCTGCCAATTCCACTGAATTGCCACTAACTACATACACAGGTTTGTCCAGAGTTTTGAAAGGTTATATCCAGCAATAAAACTCATAGAATTTTTCAAATAGCACATACACACCTAGACTACTTGAAATATATTGCATAACCCCAGCACCATGCTTTTAGTTGTATTTACAGGAACACACAGGCCTTAAGCAGTGATATGGCTTCCAATGTCCCCTGTTCAATTAAGTGTATCACAAAATCACAGAATTGTTAGGGTTAGAAGGGACCCCTGGTTATCATACATATATCTATCTATATATATCTACATACATAACCAAAACAACCACAATACCTAAGATTTTTTTCTAATTAATGTGTGACTTGGGTCCCATTTAACAGAAAAAAACCCCAAGCCTAATCTCCCTTTTCAACAAGAGTGTGTGCATGTCTCACTTCCCTCAAATTCCTATAATTACAGGTAAATTTTGGACGCAAATAATTATCTCCTATCTATGTTTTCTGTCCCATCTTGGGTGGGAAAATGTACATATTAAGGTCTCATGCAAGTTTGCTAAAAAGCTAAATGGAGTAACCTTTGCTTGTCTGAAGCTGGCTGTTTTAAACCCACCCCGAGCCCTGGTGTCTGGCTGCAGGCAGACAGCAGAAAGGTTTGTCTTTCTCTCAGCCCAAAGGATTGTACAGGTGCAGAAATGCACTTCTATCACACTACTGTGGAAGGAAAAATCCTGTTTTTGTGGTGACAGCAACATTCTTATCATGATGCAATTCTGTTAAGCAGCAAGAGTAATTTTAAAGATCAATTGTTGGGTTTTTTTTTCCTTTTGCAAATATTTGAAATAAGAATTGAGTCAGACATACTATTAATGATTCTATGATTCTATATTTTTAGGAATGACCGCTCTACCTGTGCGCAATGTGGCTGAAGAGAACAGCTGTTACTCTGGTTACATTATCATCCTTTAAAAATTCAAGGAGAAATCCCATCAGAAGCACTACTCCTTATTCACTTGTGCTCCCTAATGGCAACTCTAAATCCTGTATTCTCCATTGTCTTTGCTAAAGATACACGACTTTGTGCCTTTGCTGTCAGAGTGGCATGCATTGTGCCAGCAAAATGCAGTGCGCCTGACATGCATTTATAGAACTTCCAAAGACTGTAATATGTACATTTATCTTCTCTCTTTTTTAGAGGGTATGTGATTTCTTCTAAGAATGAAGCAGCCTGTGATGTGATGTACAATGAAACATGAGGCCAGTGCAACCAGATACCTTTTTTCTTCATATTGTGTTAAGGGTATGAGCCTTCCTTGATGTCAGTAAAGTTAATAATGTTCAGAGATATAAAAATCAAGTCAGTACCCACTGACTGAGAAAGTAGTACTAGACTCTCTTGCTAGCCTTGGTTTTTACCAATTTCTCTATTTCTAGAAAAGAAAAAGCTTTTAAAAATTGAGATGTATGTTATCTTTATGAAATTCTTAGACACTATGTGGAAAAGTCTGTATGGTCACTCCAAACTTACATCATCTTTTGGTCATTTTATAGCACACATAGAGGTGTCTGGCAGGGAAAAGCACTGCAGCCAGAATCTCTCTAATCTTTCCCACAGAACTCACAGCAAATCCAAATTGAAAATTAATTGAGATTGGTGAAGAAAAGCTAATGCCTGATCCCTTCTCAGTGGGCATTATTTTTACTTTGACACATATCTGCATTTTCATAGTCAGCAGAGCACTGAGAATTCTTAGGAAGAAAGGTTGTCCACTGAACATTCCCACAAAGTTGATCCCATAGGCTAGGGAAGAAACAGTGTGGTAATTTTACCTTTTTTTACACCTCTCTATAAATTATTTCAAATATGTTTTTAGTTTTTTAAGTATGCACACTGCTCAACATGCAGTAAAATAGATTTTGGCCATCCAGTTTTAGACCTTATATAACAGAAATGCTGTGGTTTGTTTTGATTTATAGGTAGACTACCTGATACTTTTTTCACTTCTTTTATTTTAGGACTAACTCCTAGAACAGGCTGACTCATAAATTCAAAGTTGGCTTTCACTGAATATTTACTAGTATTTCTTGTTATTTTCTATATCATTTGGTTAGTGATGATGATTACTATGATGGATCACGTAATTTATAATGCATCATAAAATCTATTTGCTGCATTACTCATAGAGATTGAAAACAGAGGAGCAAAAAATACTTCTCTGATGATGTAACACATAGTTTGTGTTACATTATCTTTTTCTATTTCCCAAACAGAACATGATTCTGGTGGCTAAACATGCAATGAACTACTTAAAAATCTGGTCATAAACTGAATACGTACTAATGTATGTATTGAAGAGGTTCTTGAATAACTAAAGGCTCCTACTCATGTTCTAAGCATGACTTTGAGCCTTGCCACTTCACTCCTTATTCATACTTTGTAAATGAAGGCTTCTGCTATGTTTCCAGTTGAGCCTGAGCCAACTTTGGAGTAATGCCCATCCCTCAGGTCAGTTTACAGTATCTAAAGATAGTAATGCAGATGCATAAAGCTAGACAAGGGAACTTGCTGAATTCCTTTGCTGGACTCTTTTACCTGGTAAATTTAATACCAGCTGGGTCTGAAGAAGTGTCAATAAAAGGTGGAAAAGAGTCTTGTGACTGTATCTTGCCTTTTGCATTCATAGTTGGCTATGATTTTCAAGAATGCCTATAGCATATGCCTTCACAGAATCTAATGGACTTTGAAAAGTACTGCCCTGTCCAGAATAGGACCCTGCCTGCTGGTGCCACACCTCAATTTACACATGGTGTTTAATAAGGAGATTAGTCAATGACTGAAGTGTGATTGTGAGTATAATAACACACCATAACACCTTTGAGCTGGCTGTCCCATGATCATTTCAGTGACTGAGGATCATAACAGTGGGAATAAGATAAACAGCATATAACATATACATACATATATATATATATATACACACACACACATATATAACATGTTCATAGCACATAACAGCAGAGCTAAGTGCAGACTAACATATCATGTATTTATTATATTGTATAATAATTTGCCTTCAAAAAGTCAGCATTGCCATGTATTTCTCCATCTTTTATCCAGAGGGCAACATAACTCTCTGTAACTGGGAAATCCTAAGCTTTTAAAACACCTAAAAATGAGGAGACATATTACCATGATATCATATAATGTATGGAAGATGTGACACTTCCTTTTCTTGCATCTTACTGGCAATACTATAGATCTACATATGTTAGCAAAGTAGATGATAGTCTTAAACAATGGCATTCTGAGTGTTTCTTTTGTGTCCTCAAAATTTATATCAAGTATGTCTAGTATATAAATACCAGTGTGCTCTGGCAAATACAAAAGTAAAACTGCTAAAGAAACTGTAATTTACATGGCTATATTGGCTAAGTAATTGAGAAACATGCCAATTCAGATTAGCTTCCTCACAACCTCTATTTTAATGTATGTTCCTCTTTTTTAAAGGCCAGCTCAACTAATGTAAATGTCCCATGATCTGAATTGCATGCAGTAATCATGAGGGGAGAATATGTATTTGGCACCATTTTCAATGATCAAGACACTTTACATGACATTCTTGTTTAAACGGCATGAAAATCAGAGTTAAGTGCTGTGCAAATGAGAGCAGAATAGAGCCCTTTGTATCTAATTTTCCAACTGCCCTGGGATCATCTGGAGGTATAACCACGTAAATCCCCCGAGGATATGTCTCCAACTCTCTCCCTTAACATGCTGTTCCCTGATCACATTGGAAATCCACTCAATTTAGATTTAATCTCAGCAAAATCTACCCAGGACTTCATTTCTAAATTTGAAATACTGTCTTTTTGGTGCTTTTCTTTCGGCTTGGGTTATCATGCTTAACTGCATTTTTCCTTAGCTGTCCTCAAGCCCGCTTCTGTGTGTGCCAGGAGGGTAGGGGTCTCTAAAAATTAGAGATGAAACTGTTGGCTCAGCCTCATGCATGGGAACATATTGCTTCCTCTGTCACTGACTGCTGCATGATGTTAGGATTGTACCGTCTTTACGCCTTTGCTTATATAAAATATGACAATAACATTTTTCAAACGTTTTTTAACTTCCTAATCTTTTCAGCCCAAGTTTCTGCATTGCATGGAGCAAAAGTACAAATATTCTCCCTACCTAAAAGGAAGCTTGTAATGAATGAGTACAGCAAATTTACAAGTAAAAAATAAATAGCAAGTTGCATGTGGGGAAAGAGAAAGAGACACAGAGACAGATGGATTTATATAAATTCAGCTTTTAAAGTGGTGGTAGGTTGTGTTTTTTAAAAATTAAATAATTTTAAGCAGTAACCAGCTGTAGTATTACTCTTCACTGTGTAATCTGCACAGTGAAATGTAAACAGGGGGTCAGGCTCTCCTGTGGCCATATGACCCTCTCAGCAGGAAAAGGGGGCACGGAGAGAGTCTGTGCACAGAGAAGCATACAAGGATATTCATGAGCTGGGATATTTTGCAGCAAAAAAAATATCTTTCCTGCATAGTCAATGGTGCATAGCATTCGGTTTAAAAACCCTTATTAAATTAAGAGGAGCTTTCTGCATCCCCCAGCCTTTGCTGCTGCTGCTGTTTGTAGTTCCATAATGTTGTTGAGAAAACTGGGGCTTAATATCAACTTGAAGGTTTAGAAAAATGCAATAGCATTCAGATACAACTTGATTACAGACCAAACAGAGATACAGAACAAAAAACCCGATATGTTTCGAGAATCTAGCTCTTCTGAATCTCTTTGTTCCTCAAAAAAATTATTTCTTAATAAATAAATGTGTATGTCTATATGCATTCCTTTGTCAACACAGGAAGATGGAAGGATTGGCAACTAGGCATTCTTCAATTTGTTAATTATCTAGTGTTTTCTGTTCTTTAAAATGATCTTATTTTCTTCCTTTATTTTTTCTCTGATTAAAAGGCTGAGCCCTTCTCTTGCACTCTGATCATAGTTCTCATGCTGCATAATAAATACAGCATATTTTTTAATTCACAATCATACTCCTTCTGTCATTGCTATAGCCACTATAGCTCTGACTACTTTTTTGTTGTGGTGTAAACATCTTTTCCCTGCAGTATTTTTGTGACATAACAAACCTTTATTTATTTCTTCATTTATTATTTTAAAAACCAATACAGTTTTCCACCCGAAATACCCATTTTTACATAACCTTGAGATGCCTATTCATTCTTTCTCAGGAGGAGTTCAGGGGAAAGGTGCAGCGCCCCTCTAAATCACAAATGAAATGAGTTTGTTGGCTTGAATAGTATTTATCCTTTCAACCCTCACACATTTCAGTGCATTCCATTAGTCATTGTTCAAATGAGGCTGTTTTCTGACCCCAGAGGCAGGGGAGGAGGGAGTTTGGGGCTTAAATGAGTTTGCCGATCAGTACATAGAGGCACATTGTTTCTCATCTTATATTTTGCATGTTCTGTTTACAGAATATAACCCTGGTTCCCAGTACCAAAATGTTTCAGGTTTTGAGCATACTGTATGTTTGATGCAGCTAATTTAAATAAATGACTTTCACATTTAAGCAATTAAACCTATAATTAGCACTGTTTGAATGAACTAATCAGCTAATACCCTATGACAGATGGTTCTTTTTTTCTCTAAATATTTTTAAAGGGAAAGGAAAGAGATTTATAAAAAAAATATAGAAGATGCAGTAAAAAAATAAGCTTTGATTAATGAAAATTACAAAACACCACCACAAACTATTTAGACCAATGTTTGCCTTTTGCCTTCCAGAGAATGTGGAATTATGCACACTCATTTCCTCTGAATTCAGGGGGAAAGACTGCAATAAACAAAGTAGTGAATCTTTTCTAAAATGAAGCAAACTTCTACCACTGTTTTGTGTTTTTAATACCTAAACACACTTTCAGAGGTACTCTGGGCTCACTGTATTTTAAGACATGTCCATACATCTAATCCAGTGGTAGGAGAGCTGCATAAGACATACCCTCGGGAGATTCCCTCTGACTGGCAGAACTTTAGCTGCTCTCAATAAGATGAAAATTTATTAGGAGGAAATTATCCTGGTGTCCTCTGAAAAACAGCATTTCTGATAAAAATCTTGTTCTCTGACAGAAGTCTAACAAGATACATTTGTTAGCTGGTTTCACTCCTTGGATTCATCTGTAATTTTAATTCTTATGTTGCACTGCTGTGTATTTATGTTCTGAGGCAGACATGATCTATGAGTGCACACTGGAGATTGAGATGTTGGTGGTGAGAGAACACAGAAGTTTAGGAGAAAGTTTACCTTTTTTTTTTTCCCTTCTACTTAAAGGGAAAGAAAAGCCCTTACTCACATTTTTATTAAATCTTGAATTTGTAGATAAATGTAGTGCTCCTTTGTGTCCATGTTACTATAATTTCTATTACTAGTGAAATAAACCTAATTTACCATATATTTTTTCTTTTTTTTCAGCACTATTTTCCCTAAATGTCATAGTGCCACACACAGGCCATACACGTCACATCACACACCGGCATTTTACTTTTTTTTTCCCATTAGAACACCATTAAACGTCTTCAAATGTCCAAAACAGCTTGAACACCCTTGAGTTGTTAAACTCTGCCTGTTTTCACAGTAGCTCCACTAAGGCTGGGATTCAAGATCCTTCTCTGCAGCCTAGTTTTCCCTTGAGTCTCTACCTCATGTGGCTGGAAGATTTTCGAAGAAGGAATGTTTATTTTTAATAAATGAAGTTGCCATTAGGAGTCCTTCCCCCAGCATTATGACTTACCAAAGTCAATAGGCATGTAGCGGTCTGTTCCTGCAGAGCAACAGGACAGCAGGAAGATGGCAGATAGTCTTCAGTGATTATATGGCTTACCAAAACTTAGGTGAACTTGTTTCTCTTTCTGTGTGATAAGTGCCTTCTGAAAGTACTTTTTCATCTGTCAAGTTTATAGTAAGAATTAGTTTAGATTTCGATTATTTTTGTCAAACACTTTAAAAAATAGGATTACATTCAACCTTGCTGTAGATAGAAAGTCTCACTTCAACTGGGAATTTTGTGGGGTTTTGTGAGGCTTTTTTGTGGGTTTCTTGTTTGTTTTTGTTTTTAAATTGTTTGATTGGTTTTGTTTGTTTGTTCTGTTTTTGCTTTTTTTTTAATAAGAGAAAGGTATGCTACTACCCTATGCAACCAATACTGAGAAGATCTGGGCTTAAAACCATTTGGTTCAGAGAAGAAATTTGCACCTCAGGCTTTTACACTTTTAGGCAAAGGATTTCACCACCCAGTCATTTCACATGGTGATAGTCTTTCTGCCTGATGCTTCCAAATATTTCCTACAAACTGGACAAGGGAAAAACTTTATTTTATTAAGCTTTAATATAATTTCTTGGCTCTGCTTCTGAAAATCAGGGTATAGATATCTGAAGCACTGACACTTCTCACTGCAGATGAAATCTGAAGGAGCAGCAGATGACCAACAGCCCAGGAAAATCAAATACATATTTAATGCTGGGCAACTAATCACTGAGGCACTTCAAACTTGGAGAATTTACAAATTTTAGCCTTAATCTTACTATGTTTTGGAGCTCATATGCAAAATTAGAAGCATTCATGCCCTATTATATAGCAGAGGAATTTGTCAGTATAGAAGGAGGTGTCTCCATTTCAGAGATATATTGTACTGGGGAAGTTTCTAGAAGAGGTCATGAGAAAATAGATCATTTCTTATTTGGGCAGTTTTGTGTAGTGAATATTATATGACAGGGCTGGCAAAGTTCCCACATGGACTGAAGAACCTTCCTCTATGACAAGAAAATCCTGAGTACTGACGCTCAGCATCAGTAGAAATGAGGTGGCCCCACGAGTCATCCTGTGGTTCATGGTCAGTCTTGCAGAGTTCTCTAGAAATCTCAGCTATGATCACTCCAGGGTGCAGATTAACTGGACCTTTTCTTAGTGCACACCTGCCAAACCTACAGGTTGGCACACTAAAGGCTGGCATACCAGAGGCCTGCTAGGGAAATTATACTAAATTCCTCTGGTCATAATTTCACAGATTTGGAACAAAGCATTTTTGTTACCAGATAAATAATAATTTCTTGAGCAGAATGAACACTATTAATATTTTAAAATTAATAATATCTGTATGATACAAAATAATGGTTGTTCTGATTAAGTATTGACAGCAATTACCTCTGAATGCAGATTTTTAAACACCAGGAAATATCCAGAATATCCAGTTAAAGCAGTTTCTGTGACATAGCTACCTCCTACACAGCACACTAACCTATCACTTTGTTCGGGTCTACGCCTCTCCAGTGCTGTGAGAACAGCTGACCTCATGCACCAAAAATTATATCTGTAAAAAGATTCTAACTGCTATTCCAGTTGGTTCAAAGTTTAAGATTCTACTTTGAAACATAGAAATGTTATTTTCAAAACTATTCTGCTTGTTGTTTCTATTCATTGTTTCCATGGCAGAGCTGAAAAACTGTTACAGCTGTGTTTTGGGTGGTCTATTGTATGCCACTGTTGGTTTTGATTATTACATTCAACACTCTCTTGGTATGTGTTTCACTGTCCCACTGTCTCCACATAAGTATGGAGTGGTGCTGCCTCCACCCGTTGTTTATTCAATTGCTCTAGGTTACAAAGTGGGAAACCTAACTTTCTAACCTCTTCTGCTTAGGGGGTTCACAGCTCCTAGGATCATGCAATAAGCACTAGATTATAGCTCAATATTTAAGAGGACATTGCTCTGCCCTTTCCTCAGGAAAAGTTGCAGAGGCAAATACAGAACACAGAAGAAGCAGCAGGATTCAATGTCCAAGGGATAATAATGGCTGGCTGAGATGAGGACACCAGGCTTCTGCTGGTCAAATTAAAAAAACGTAAAAAAGAAAAAAAAGAAAAACAACCAAGTAATGTAGAAATATAGATATAGTCTAAGGTATTCCTGACCTGATTTTTAAACATGCTCTTGTACAGACTTGCTGAAGTCAATCAGGCAATATGTAGTAAAATTATCTGGAATATGCTCCAGTGTAATGAAGACTAACTTTCAATAACATGGAGTTGAATGTCTGAATTTGAACACTACTCCAAAAGATATGATTTATTAAATGTTCATAACCCTCAAAACTGAATTATGAGTAGTCAAAATACCAGTTGCTGTCAGTAAAATACACACATCACTTCCTGAAGAAAATAAAAAAAAAGAGGGGGGAAATAAAAGACACGGAATTATGAAAATGAGTGCCTGATGGTGTAAAATTAATGATTACTTGTATAAAATGACAGTTCTAAGTACAGTGTGTCTAAGCTGACCAACAGAATGCATCCTGTTCTGTGCAGCAGCTAGCCTGGATCAGAGCTGAAACCACACTGGGACCTGTCCTCTCCTGCTTTGCAATCATCTGGCATTCAATCTCATGCTGAAGATGAAGCAGGACCTTGCAGCCTGGCCATAAGTAACATCACTTGGAAACCTGAATCCTAAAGTGGTCTTAGGACAGCTGAGACATATACCTGGAATCAGAAGTAACTGACGCCTGCAGTAGTCAACAGAAAACTTTCTTATGCCATGTATTTTTCTTAACTATGTGATCTCATGTGGTTTTAATTACTTGATGTAAGTGTTCTCATTTTCTTTTGGTATTTCTTTGTCCAGTTTTCACCAAGAATAGGAAATACACAAAGGCAAGATTTTTAAACTCAAATCACTTTCAAAACTTCAGGTGTTTGTCTGAAACTCATCTGAGCTGTCTGCATGTGTGTCTCGACATTAGTTTGGGCAATATTGTTAAATGAACTTTTTGAATGTAAGATTTTCGATCATTCATTTAAGATGAAGTCATTGTTATTTGGGAATTATTAAAGGATTCTAAAATAGGATCAATTCTCATGAAGGAACAATATACAAGATGGGATACATCCCCCACAAGACCACTAAGCTTTTGTGTTTGTGTGAAACAGAAGCTGTAGCCTACTTGGCTTAACAGTAGAGCTGGAGTTGGTTGAACACCTGAAAGGGCATAACTCTGCATTAAATGGGGATGACCACAAGCCACATACATCCTGTTGTGAACACCATTGCCTCCTCTCTTTCCTCTGGCTATATGCAAGTCTTGAATACATATTTCAAGGAACTGTGGCCTAAATTCAGATGATTTATCACAGTAGCAGTAAACTTTCAGTATATCTTCACATTGACAGTGAAGCTGGTATCAAACTTCAACCTGCAGCACTTTGCTTTTCTATAAAATAAAAACATTCCATCTTAAATCACTGCCTTTTCAGAAACCTAAACAAATCCATAAAGGCCATCTCTTTTCCCCCTTTCCAGTGATTTCATATAATTCCAAGTTTCTTATCTCTGATTTCTCATGTACTCCCCCTTACCTTTCCTGATCTCCCACAAAACCCTGGCAGAATAGCAGCAGATCTGATAGCTTCTTCTGGGCTGGCTGCCATTACCATATTTATGTCCTTCAGAGTTTCTGTGGGACTGATGACGCACAACACATCATTGGGCTGCCGTGACCAAACAAGGTTTGTGTGCTGCAGCTTCCCCCAGCATTTTGCCAGAAGTGCTGAGACCTGTCAAGGAGATGAAGAAAGATGAGTAAATGTTGATGAGGGATGAAGGAATAGTGTTGAAACAGAGTAGATGTTGGGTAGGAGGAGAGGTCTAAAAACAGTGGCAAGGGAAGAGTTAGTAGGTGTTTCAGAAATATCTGAAATTGAAGGGGAAATAGAAGTATTATGGTTCAGGATAAGTTGTAAGGAATGGACTATTAGAGAGAAATGAAAATTGGGAATTAAACAGAATAGATGAAAAAGAAAAAGTTGAGTTTGTATGGGGAGATGATGATGATGAAGAAGCTTCATTAGGATTTAGCAAAACAAGCATTTTTGTGTCTATGCCTTTGGCTGAACTGAACTATAGTTTCCAGCCTTTGTGAAATAGCTTGTCCCTTGCTGTGGTCCACTGCTGAATGATTGTTGACCATTGTATGATGAGGACAGGATTCCATGGGTGAGCTGTGGTCACTGTGAACGATTATTGACCATTGTATGATGAGGATAGGATGCCATGGGTGAGCCTTGCAGTGATGGGAGTGTTGAGACAGCAATGGGATGTGCTTCCTGCCCCTTCACCTCACTGCCAGCAGAAGAAGACCTGGCTTCATGAACTGATATGTGTGACTTTAGAAACATTAGTTTGAAGAGCTGGGCAATCAGTGTCACAAACACACAGGAGAGGGTGTCTGCTCTGATACACACCACCAGATTCCACTGACTCCATGCTCTTATGGTATGTGTAGGAATGGCGGAATAGGATTTGCACACAATATGCCTACGGAAATGCCATTCTGAAATTAGAAATAAATGATGTCAAGCTGTATGCATGATATATGCTCCCAGTTTCTTACAAGAAACACCACTAACTTAAATTTTAGGTTGCTAAACTTCATTTAGCATCATTGTACCCTGTAAAAATGCATGGCTGCCAGTACAGTTGCTCAGCTCACTATTCCAGTCTCCCATCTCAGTCTTGCCTTTTAACTCTATCATAATGAGCAGTCTCTTTGAAGAATGGTTGTGAGAGGTGCATGACAACCCAAAATACATGTAAACAAAAATACTGGAAGATGAGGCAGAGGGGTCTCTCTTTTTTACATTACAGCCTCATTGTCTCACTGAGATTATGACAAGTGTAACCTCTGAGCTTGTAAAAGTCTGCTTTTCCCTAAAGATTTCTCCAGTGACTCAATTTGATTGTTTGGAATCAAGGACATAAATTTGGATTCGAATTTTAGGATTTCCAAAGTGTCAAAGGCTTAAAATTGTGCCATAGCACATATATTTACAACTAAGACCTGGGAAGAGTGAACAAGGTAAAAAGCAGTAAACATACAGAAATGTCTGGATAAGTTTTCAACAGTGGAACTCTATTTTAAAATATTTCCCCTGTACAAATTAATAAAAATGAAGCTTAAATAATGAATACTTAAAACAACTGTTATTGCTTTTGACTTATTTGCCATTAGATGTGCTCCCTAAAACTATACAGAGAATCCTGAGCCACCAAATGGAAGTGTGACTGCAGATCATATACAAAGTACCTGCCACCTACCTTGCACAGGGAATAGCAGCAGCAAGGACACAACTCATGGATATATCCTTCCATGAACTTGACTACACACACTGGTCATGTATTTGTCCTGACATCCCCATCCCACTGTTCTTTTAATTACTTCACTAAAAACTCTAAGTGAGCTTACCTATATCTGGCAAACACTTTGGTCTGGCCCATAATGCAAAGAAGTTCAGAAAATCAAAACTCTGTTCATCAAATTGTGAAATGGTTTAAATGTTTGGGGTTTTTGAACAGCATATTTTAGTGTATACCTCACTCCAGGTGAACACCTCCTTTGTTTTGATCTCTATGCAATGGATATTACTAACTAGGCTGTGATTATAATATATGTATATACATGAAATACAAAAGTTTGTATGAAAACTTAGAAAATTTTCAGTGCTCATGCTGTTAATGTAAAACAGCCCTGTAATTGTCCTCATTATGGTCATGACTCTTTAGCTGACTAAAAGTCCATTCTCACACACTTTCATTTATTCTTCTCCTCAAATCTTAAGATCACCACTTTAAAAATGCAAAAAACTAGAATACTGTGACATAGAATCTTAATGCCTGAATTCAGTCCAGAATTTCATGTCACGTTAAGGATGAATTGTTTTTAAAATAATGGGCATTGTTGTGCTACCTTTTTTAGCTAAGACATGCAGGTCCTGTGATAATTGTACTTGCTTTTTTGGCTTTTGCAAATTAACACAAATGTCTTGCTGGTAAATTTAAAGTCTTTTATCTTCCCTCCAGAACTTCTATCTTTATTGGATTCACATCTGTAGCTTTATTTAATGTGAACCAGATGTTGAAATCAAGGCAATATTTACTAGGATACTTGCACTGAAGAAGGCATGCTACAGAGTGTTGCCAGTTCCCTGGCTGTCAAGCAAAAATGAAGTGTTCTGAAGATTTTTTCTGTTTGTCTAATTAGAAACAAAGATTTCTAATCAATAGCTTTCAAACTTCCACAAGCAAAGAGATATCAGCAAATGTACTAGAATTCCACAAGCTGCTGTACTTCATGCACAAAACATTGTGCTTTTGTTAAAAATGTGGGGTTTTAACACCACTATAAACTGCACTATAAACTGGCGTGGCTGCAGAATAGATGCAATGAGATGATGCAGGGAAGACAGGAGACAGCAGAGAGCAGAATGCACTCTAAGAATCAGAAATCAAAGCCAGCAATGAGAGTCGAAGCTGGGAGATGCAGCTGCTGCCATTGAGCAGCTGGTTGGTGGTGTCCTGTCTCCATGAGAGACAGCAGCTCCTGATGTGGGCCACATTTCAAGTCAGAAGGAGCTCAGATCTGCTGCTTTTCCAGAGATGTCAGTAGCTTTCCAGGCTTTCTGTAATATGTGCATTCCTGACTTGTTTACAATGAATCTGGTGTGTTTTAAATACTGAATTAGATACATGTTCATTTTTTTGGTCATTGTTTGGATATAGGTCACTGAGTAGCATACCTGGAAGGTATGAGATGTCAGAAGAACATAATCTATGAGATAGAGGAGATAAAGATGTATTCAGTATGTATTTTCCTTAGCCTCTATTTTTCTGTGCAAACTCATTTTTCACTTAAAGAAGAGGCACAGCCAGTCTTTCGTCCTCATGAGCTGGAACATTTTGCTCTTGCAGCATAATCAGATTTTCCAAGCAAAACTCCTGGTTATTTCACTCACATTTATGCAGCCCTACAAGGCCTTGGCAAAATTCAAGCACTGCAGAGCATGGTAACATTTCAAATTATAAAACATAAAAAAATCATAACATGTGCTTAAATTTTAAAGGCCAAATTTAAAAAAAAAATAAATCTTATGTCTACAAAATATGCATACAGGTAACTGATTGCATTTTTCATATATTGAGTGTAGTCTAAAGCAGTAGAAAGTACCTGAAACAGTGATATCCATAATCTCAATGGATTGTATTCTGCATGCTTTCATTTCCTGGCAAGTTTTGGCTTCTGCTTTGCAAGCACAAAGGTCTAAGATCAAATTAAGATCAAAATGCTTATGATCAAATCTTTACAAAAAAAGTAGTATGAATTATAAACATAAAATAAAAGACTAAAAAAAATCTGTGGAGTAAATAATATTTTTTCAGTATACATTTCTTTCTGCAATTGGTTGGGACTTTGTGTTAAAATAACTGAATAAATAGAAAAGATGCATTTTTGTAGTAAGACATAGGATAGGTTTAAAACAACGCAGTGAATGCAGTCCATGATTTAGTGGGACCTTGTTTCAGTTACATGGCAAATACATAGTTACAAGTTCCAGACTGCTCTTAAATTAATCCCTCCTTGGTACCAGGCACGTAATTTGTCCGTGCATCATTCCCTTTCACGCCAGTTCTCCTGTCCATCCCTGACTTGCTCTGCTTAGTATGTATATCTCTGCCATGCAAGATCCAGATACAAATCCTTAAGTCATAGTTTCCTGAGGTATAACTAAATTTCTGCTATTGACTTCCTCAGTCATTCACCCCTCCCTTACCTTCCATACCTGTAAAATACGGAGAGAGACCTGTATGCAGGAGGTTGCACAGTTTTGTCATAGTGCTGATCACCGCAGTGTCTCTATGAATGTTTATAAAGTGCGTTGAAGATGAAAATTGCCAAATAAGCTAGGGATGATTATTATAAGTTAATGAATAAATTTCAACGTGTATTTGATTGCCAGGTAATTCAGAAGGGAATCACCAACCCTACTCTCTCTTCGAAGAAGAAAAGTTGACAGTCAGCTAGTTGCTAATTAGCACTCAACTGAAATGCCTCCAAAGCTGAGTGCTCCCAGTTGAGTCCTTTAAAAAGTAATCTTTCAACTAATTGAAATATGCTGAAAGTTGAGCAGTGGGTGAGATGTTTAACAGGTAAATCGGTATGATGGAGTTGGTTATGTAGAAGGAATACTAAGCTTTTCCAGGTTGGAAAATCCATTCAGCCAAAATGAACATCTCAGGTGAATCACTACCAAAACAAGTATCTCTTTTTCACATTCACATATCTGTTCTAAGACCCAGGTTAGGGAAGAAGTATTGCTTAAAGAGTGTGTTGAGGCCTAGTGTTGTTTATTTCTTACTATATTGAGAGGTAGTTATAATAATTCTTGCTTTGGACTGAGACTAAAGAAATTTGAAATAAAACATTGCCTAATACATTAAAGCTGAGTGACTGTGCCACTTGCATTTAATTCATATTTAGCTTGTCTGTAAGGGAAACTAGTATATCAGAAAGGGGCTCAGATGCTTCAGGCCCTTTCCTCTCTCTCTAACCTGTCTGATTTTTTGCTGGAGGGTCAGTCTGCCAGACCATAGTCTGCTCCTGCAGCCTCCCCCACCACTTCTTTGGAGATTTTTTTTGGCTGACTGCCAATGCTATAAACCGAAGCACTATCTTCTCTGCTGCTGAAGGCTGTTTTCTTCCTCAGCCACTGGGAGATGGCTGCAAAAGGCAAATTACAGGAATTTCATCCCTTTCTTTCCCCTGTTTGACTGCTCTAGATTCACCATCCTTAAGCATCACTTCCTCATACTTTCTTTAGGGAAAACACACTCAGCAAAACTTGCTGAGCACTTTGAGTGGAGAATCTCAGTTGCTTCAAACAGCCCTTCCCAGCAGCAGTCTCCAGTGATAATCCATCCCAAAGTTCAGCAGCATGCAGCATGTAGCCCCATGCAGGGGGGGGGGAAGGGGAAACCCAATACGTAGAATGGGAAACTACCAAGGCAGGTATGATTCATGGAAATGGAATTCTGCTCCAAAACGGGCTTTGGGCAGATATGTGCAACATGAAGGAAAATGGGGAGATGGAACAAAACAAGACATAATTGTTCTTGAAGCTCCTGGATTCTCGAAAGCAGCCTTCATGGTGTCCTCAGAGATTCAACAAAACCAAGGTATATTAAATCTCTTTGCTGTTTCACTAGTCTGGAAGATGCCATCAATGGACAGATATTCCTTGGTCTCCTGAAGTTGTTGTAGCCCGGCGAAGCTGCCCTGGAAATCAAGGGCTGAATATATCACACTTGAGACCACATCCTCTCCTCCCACCTCCTGTTTCCCCTAACAGTTGTCGCCCTCACACGGTCACAAAGTACTTTGTAGTTACAGTGCCCAGGTGCCATGCAGGGTAGGTGGAGGCTGCCCAAGTCCACTGTCCACTCAGGTGCTGCACTGGCACCGTGGTGAGGAACAAAAAGAAGCCACTTAGGCTTAAAGCAAGAGTCTCCTATAAGCCGAGGAACTGGACTGCTGCTGGGAGCTCCTACAGACCAGTATTCCTCTGCAATGGCACAAAACACTTAAAACACACAGCACTGGCTTTGCACAGCTTAACTGGAGAGATGGTAAGTCAGTCTGTCTACTATATCTCAGTGGGTTTAGAAGGAAAATCAACATAACATCAAGGTAAGATTTTCACCAATTCAAGTTTGTTCTATGTATACTTGCCCTACTGTCTCCTTCAGGTACTGTGCAGGTACTGAATGAGTAAAGCAGACAGACTGCTCAGTCAGGCATAGGCAGTCTCCTCAAAGACTGCTTTCAGCTGAGTATTCATAAAGTTTCCAGACAAAATTAAATATCCATTTTGATTGAGGACAAAAGACATTGTGTACATTGAAGAACTCAAAAATATTCAAAATCCCTTCTGTGTTATCATCAATTTAGAAGCACTTCTAGCATCACTAGTGAGTGCTGGAGCTGTAAGTCTAATTTACTAGGATTTAATAGGGGAAGAGAATTCTCAGAATTTTCATTTGTATTTAATTATAATTATATGTAATTTATGCAAGGTAGGCTTCAGTCTGCAAAAAGTCTGAAACATTTAAAAGATGTGAACCGTTCTTGGCACACTACGTACTCTGAAACACAGTAGTTTTGGTGGGTCCCACTTACGGAATTTTTAAAAACCCTTCTGATAAAAACAATCATGTCATTCATTAATGACAGAAAATAAAAATTATCACAACAAGAATAAAAGTTAAGCTAGATTGAAAAGTCTGGAAGTATACACTGAGCTCATCAATTTTTTTAACAATGGATTGAACAGATTTATTTGGTTTCCTGTCCACAAATTATCTGTGAAAGGGCACTGTTTTCTGGAACATATTTTTATTTCAATGTACTAATATTTAATGCAAACAAATTACAGCTTCTAGTTTTGCTATAAATTGCAAGCATCTGGTACACTCTATTCTATAGCTGTAGAAATGAATGGAAGTAACCTGAAGCCTGTCAAAATCTGTGCTTGAGCTCTGCAGTTGAGTATATGTTACAGATGGTTGGGCATTGCTGGTGGTTCTTCACTGTGCATCCCAGCTTTTGATAAGCATATCTCATTTAGTCACTCTTTAGCATCCACAGGAAAACAGTTTTGTTCTTTTACCTAAGGCCACTCCATCAAAAGTCTTCAGTGCTATTTGCTATTTGTATAAACAAAGGATAGTTTTAAAACATAGTGTTGTTAGTTTAAAAAAAATCTTGTTTATTTTAGCATTCTCACTACTCAAGTACTTATAGTTTTTATCTCTTCATATGCTATGTGTCTTTAACTAAGATCAGTCTCTCCTTTACTGTCTTTCAACAGCTACAAACTACCTTAAATGCATCCTTGTAAACCTCATTTCTGACAGAGACTGAACAGTCAACATATCCTAGGGATAAATACAACAATTACACCTATTTTCAGCTGTATCGTTTTTCTACATTATTATTATTATTACTAAGCGGTTATTAAAAATAGTTCAGCTTTCAGAGCTGCTTCGATTGTCAGCCTGGCAAAGCAGGGCTGTGCCTTGGCTGCACGAGGTGCTTTTGGCAGGGCTGTGCTGCAGGGCTGTGTTACAGGGCTGCATTGGACTGCATTGCGGGGCTGCGTTACAGGGCTGTATTACGGGGCTGTGTTGTGGGGCTGTGTTGTGGGGCCATATTACAGGGCTGTGTTGCAGGGCTGTGTTGTGGGGCTATATTACAGGGCTGTATTACGGGGCTGTGTTGTGGGGCCATATTACAGGGCTGTATTACGGGGCTGTGTTGTGGGGCTGTGTTGTGGGGCTATATTACAGGGCTGTGTTGCAGGGCTGTGTTATGTGGCCATGTTGCGGGGCCATATTACAGGGCTCTGTTGCAGGGCTCTGTTGCGGGGCTGTGTCGCAGGGCTGTTTTGCAGGATTTCAGGGCTGTCCCTATAATCCAGCAACAAGGATTACTTTGCATGGTGTGGCAGTGGCAGCACAGGAGCCCTCCCAGTGCAGACTGTGTGGGATTCCCTATGCCAGGTGCTCCAGCATGGACAGATGGACAAATTGTTCTGGTTCATCCTTTCTTGCTCCCTGCTTTTGTCCTGGAAGTTTCTGCTGTTGGTTTTTGGTCTTTCTACTGTAGTGCAACTTGGCTACTCAGAGGTGCTACAGGTATCACACAGGTGGGTGCAGAGGCAGAGGACATGCACCCTTCTGCTCCACCAGACCCATGCTTTTCCCTGAAATGAAGGGAAATTGTCCTCCAGAGCTGTCAAGAGTGTGAGTCCTTGACTTCCGTGGGTCCTTCTGTTTCTGCCCAGGAGAGGGCAATCCCACATCCAGACGGCAGCCAGATTATCCCAGCCCTCCTTTGGGGTGCAGGGGGGCTATGTGGTGCTTAGTGCCTTGCTACAGGGACACAAAACGTGGCTGTGTGTCTGCCGGTGGTGTCTAATGGCACACTTCCAGCCAGCTGGGGATCACAAGCCTGTGCCCTGGTCCCTTTCTGCTCTGGTGCCTTGTTTTGTGTTCATGTGCAGCATCCAGGCGGGGATTAGGGTAAACCAATGCAGTGGGCAAGTTTGGGGACTGGGGAACCAAGGACGTGTCCCAGTACTTCCCTTCTGGCCTCCAGGTGCTGGTGTAAGTTTCCCCACTTCGAGGTGCAGAAGGATTTGCATGTGCATACACCCACATAAAGACAACTCTGCCACACAGTTTCCTCATCTGTTGGTAGCCATGCATATGCACAGGCACAGGAATAGACTCATTTTCAGATTTGGGAAGACTAGTCTCTTCCTCTTGTTTTCCTCCACCTCCTTTTTCCCTCAGCTCACATTATTTTCCAGATTAAGGAATTTATTGACTGCCCTAAATCTCGGGTCAGATTATTTGCCTCTGACCCGTGGGCCACTTTGGGTCGCAGCTTGATGACAGTGGTACAGGGGGTTTGGAGCAGCCTGGACAATGGGGCTGGCTGCATGCTCCCTAACCCACACCTCCAGGGCACACACGAAACTTAAAAGGCGGCAGATCCAAGTGGGAATCAAGATGATACTGTCAGGATCCCTGCAACTTTATGTTCCTTTGATTCTGCCTTCTGTTTTACTGTTCTGCGCACCACACTAGTCTAGATGATAACAGGCAACTGGAAGAGCTGCCGGAGCCTGTAATTAGCAGGCTCCTACCCTGGGACTTGGTTCTTGCTGGTGGGCTGTAGGTGTGGGATAATTTGCCAGTTAATCAATGGGAATTATTAAAATATCACTGCATATTTTTGCTTTGTGCTAGACCCATACACAGAAGCTCTTATAAGGGGGTTGAGGGGAGTATCTGGGGTTCTACTCATGAAAGCAAATCCTACTGCTCCTTTCTTTCCCCCCACCTCAGCCAAAATAAAAATACTAATATAACTGCCATGTTTAACTAAAGTGAAGCAGTGAATTTTAGATTACTCAAAAAGTCCTTAAAACAGAAATGGCAGACAAGCTATGCAAAATTCCACCACTTTTAATTAAAGAAAGCAGTCCTTTCTTGGGAAAATATGTTGTATTTTGTATTTACTTTGCAAAGAAGGTAAAGTCCATAATATGATAGATTTCTGGTTAGGTTTTTTGACATTTTTAAAAGTAAGTTGTACTTTGGTTATAAATACTGTGTTTATTAGTGCTGTAACTATTTTTTCTGGTCATTTTGAATTTAGGTATTAAGGTAGCCTCGTTGGGATCTTCTAGAGTACAAGGTAGATGCAGGGAAGTTTTCTCGTAGGTGTGTAACCATGTTACAGGCTTTTCATAGGGTCAGCAAACCCTGGCAGAACACTGTCACAGTCACTGCAGCACTACTGAGCCAAAGGTTGTACATATTAAACTCAGCACCTCCAGTAATGGTACTGGAGTGGCAGTGTAGTATTGCTACATAGCTGGGGTGCTCTTAAAGGGAGAAGTGACATTCCTCATGTATTATCTGTTGTTTTTGTGTTTAGTGACAGAAGCTGTGGGAAGTCTATAAAAACAGCTCAATACGTCACTTCTTATGGAAACTGTTATTCCATAAGAACATTCAGAAATAGTTTTGCTAAACAATCACCAGTAGGAGAAAGATAAATTATGATTCTGATCAGTGGTCAGTAGAATATAAGGTGTGAAACTTCATATTTTATCCTGAAAAGAGAGGTCATATTTTTAAAATATGTCTTAAAATATTCCTACATTCAGTCAGATTTGAATTGAATTTTTGACAGTGGGTAAAGCCATATCATGCTCAAATATTTTTTGAGATTATTACAAAAATTTAGAAGAAGTAATGGCGCGTGCCTTGATTTCCCCATCTGTGAAATGGGCGACCCCGCAGCGATCATGCGGAGCACTCCGACTGAGAACCGTTGTGGCTGCAGCTCATTGTTATTCTCTTAATCATATTAGTTAACTAAATCTGTTCCTAGAGTGGTTCCATTTGCTTGAATGAATTTACATGAAAGATTAATTCAGCGCTGTTTATTGTTGTTTTTACATTTATTCAGTACTGTAAATAATGCCTGATACTTTACAGCTGTGTATGAGGACACAGTCTGTGCTTCCTGTGCTTCGAGGACTTTTTCGTACAGGTAATTTGAAGGCTCCCCTCCTAGACCTTGCACTTTCCCATTGAGCACATGAGCCCATTTTGTTTATTCTGTATTTTGAGGACTTTTCGTTCACGTGGTGTCCGCTCCCAGCACTCTCCTGCGAGTATGATTCAACATATAAAGTTCATCCCTCACCTCCGAGGGGTGATCTGCTTCCCTTGCCCTCCCCTCCTCCCTCGGGACCCCCCTCCCTGATGTTAGATATTCACTGGCAACGCTCTCTAACCGCTACTGGATTTATGCCCAGCAATGATACTAAAAACTGGGAGCAGTCTCCCATCTAGCTGCCGACGCCTTTACGCCGGACAGCGGCTTCTACAATGACCCATTTGTGTAGGGCTGACCCCCGCCGAAGAGCACTGCCAGTGCTCGTCCGGGGGTCCCGCTCTGCCACCCGCCCCTTTGTGCTTTCCCATTTTCCGGGAGATTTCTGCGGCTGGCATCCGAGTGCTCTCCATTGTGTGAAGAGTGGCGTGCGGGTTATTTCTTTGTGCCGGCCGCCCTCCCCGCCGTGCCCCGGC
>VXBU01000302.1:117776-166015 GCA_013400315.1 Bombycilla garrulus
CCCCCGCCCGTCTCCGCCGGAGCGGGCTCCCACAGCAGTCCCCAGCCAGTGCGTGCAGCCTGGATGTGTGTGTGTGTGTGTGCGCGCCGCTACTTTGTACTGTGAAGAACACACAGCCCATGTGCTCTGTATGGATGTTGATGATACTCTGTGTAGCTTGAATCTCTGCAAGCAGGCAAGATGTCCAGCACACCACATGACCCTTTCTATTCTTCTCCTTTTGGCCCATTTTATAGGAGACACACACCATACATGGTGCAACCAGAGTACCGAATATATGAAATGAACAAGAGGCTGCAGTCGCGAACGGAGGTAAGTCCCCCAGCCTTGTTTTCCTGTGCATGGACCGTGGTAGGTTTCAGCCCGAATTCCAGCTGGAGCGTCCCACTAGACAGTACAGTATATGCAGGCATGAACCCTAATTAATTTAGTAGTTTAATTGGGTAATCCCTCATTATGTTTCTACGCAGAGCAACTCTTTGAGGAGATACCAGCTTAGGCTGAAATCATGAAATTACAGTACAGCACTTCAGGATTGATTTTAACGCTGGTCTCAGGAAATTTCTTTGCCTTAGTGTGTTGTTTGCTCAGGATCTGTCCTGCTGGCATTTGCAGCTATAATATTGCAAAGTATTGGTTTGGCTTTTTGCACAAAATTAATTCTGGAACGTTGCAGGTTTAGGGGGGCGAGGCAAACATTTCTTTGGTTTTGTTCTGTAAACTCATTAAAATGAAAAATGGATGATAACAGAAAAGAGGAGTGGAGTTTTAAAAACTTATTCCTAGGCTACTCTTAAAGAACACATGTTTGGGACAACCGGCAAGAGAAATTTGTGTTTACATTTAGAATGCTGTTGCTTTTAGCAAGAGAGATGGTCAGTTCGCTACTTTATCATATAGCTGTCAAAAGTATCCAGTAATGTAAACTACATTCACTGTTAGTTATGCTTTGTAAAATGTGTTAATGGTTTATACACCCTGGCTTCGAAATCCAGATCAGCCACTGCAAAGAACATACTGAATGGGAGGGGGAAATGGTTTTGTAATTAAAAAAAAAAAAAGAAATAGTGGGGGCTGCATCTTGTTATTTATGTGGTTAAGTAAAGCACACTTTTCAAGTCTGCTGAAGTGAAAGTGAATCAGGCTGCATTTCTGTCCATGTGTCTGTTTGTGCAGCAAACATTCTTAGTGCTCCAATTTTTCATAGTAGTTTATTAGTGGTGCCCTTAAAAGACTTTCTAAAAGTATGAATCTTTTATAGTAAACAGCTTTATATAGTGGCAAATATCTGCCAGGTTTGTGACATGCAGCGTGGTGAAGGATCTCAGGTTGATCTGTTTATTGTATTGTGATTCTTTAAGATAACATGAGGTTATTATAAAATAAAACACATATGCCTGAATTGTCAGCTAAGCCATGGAGAATTTGTGACGTTTAATGTATATGATACAGCTAACGAGATGTGACCTGCTTTCTGATTGGGTACCGCCACGGGGTAACTGCTTTTCTATCACAGTGTTACCACTGCCAGGCTTAAAATGTTGCTGGGGAGTAATTGGTAATACACTTTGTGCTGGCTAAAAACTCCAAGCAACTCTTGGCTCCCAAAATCATGGCAAGTGTTTGTCAGTTTTGCCCCAGGCTGCTGGCTGAAGAGTATTGCTGACATTTAGAATGAGGGGGTTCATGGGGTTTGTTTGCTACTGTTTGTTTGTTAGTGCCTTGCAACTATCTTCCTTGCATTCCTGTACATATTCATGTAATAGTTTATAGACTTTTTCAAGTGAGAAGAGCAAATAGGTATCACTGAGTGATTTCTTCAGGGTTTTGTATACAGCCTGCTCTAAAGGCTGTCAGTGCTAACTTAGCATTTTTACATATTATTTTAGTGGTACTTTTAATACTTGACCAGATCCTGATGGTAGCTCCTTTACGGATGTTATGCTAGTAGTTTTTGAGGGACTTGTGAAACAACTTTCCCCTTCTTCGTTGCTGAGGTGTGCTGAATTAAACTTCAGCACCTGTAATTGCAATTTTTGTTGCACAAATTCAAATGGATTATTGTGCACAAAAAGCAACAACCTGCTCTTTCTTACTAGGAGTGCCTTGCTACGTTTCAGCAGCGTTTTACTTTGACAGACAATATTTAGTTAATGAAGGCCTTTTGCTCCAGCATTTCTTTTATTTGCTCAGAATAAAAATTCTTTTGCTTTGTGATTGTTCAGTGTTTACATTCTAGTTCTGTTTTTGTTGGTTTTTTTTTGTTTTTTTTTTTTAGTTTATGAGCTCTGTGCTGTAAGCATTGTTGTTCATTGAAATGTATTTTCTAGCTAACTTGAGTTCATCTCATTCCTCTTCCAATTAAAACATCCCCATAATAAACAAACACAAAAAATCTTAAACTAGTTTCCTGGGACACTAGAGTGACTAGGTGTGGACAGTCTGTAAAGAATAATGCTGGCTTCTTAGGCATGTCAGAAGTGGAAGTTTCACATTAATTTTATGCACTTCCAAATATATTTGGGATTTGTAGGTGAAGGCTTCTGGAGCATGTGTAACTAGCTCTAAATTTTTTTAATCCAGAGCCCTGTATGTCATGGAAGGAATGTACTTGTGCTCTGGGTGATACAGACTTGCTGCATGAACGTTTCTCTTCAGGCAGTTTTTGGAATAATGTAGGCGCTGGTCTCTGAAGGAGGCTGCTTGTGCTCTGCGAGCCCCAGGGGGTAGGTGAGCACAGGCAAAGCAGCTTAAGGCAAAAGGAATTACAAAGAAACTCTCCAAAAGACTGGGGGTAGCAAGCTGGCAGATTCCACATGGACCCAACTTGTGCAGAGAGACAATGGCAAATGAGGATGCATTAAAGAAATGGGAAACTACAGCCCTTATTCCAAATATATCCCTGGAAAGCCTTTGGGATTTTTCCGGTTTAATAAAAAATAAAAATGTTCTTAATAAGCCTGTAGAGCCAGATTATCTACTGTCCCTTGCAGAGGTGGAAGTTACAAGGCAGAACAAAACATATATAATTTAATAAAGGTGTAGAGGGGATGGATGGAGAGCCTATGGAAGGAGTATCTATATGTCATGTCTATCTGTTTTCTCCTCTCTCTTCCTGTTGCAGCTCTCCAAAGCTTGCAGGTAGGTGAGAAATTATTAAATAAAANAACCACCGTCGCCGCTTCCCCAGACGGGGATAGACACACGTAGATCAAAAAAAAAAAAAAAAATAAAAAAACACCCCAAAAAAACCAATGAGCTGGTAGAAACAGCAGTGGGGACTCCACCAGTAACTGCCATTCCTACTCCTGCTCTCCCAGCAATCAAGGTTGATGGTATGTTGGGGGAGGTAGAAGTGACCACAAAATGGCTCAGGGTTTGGGAAACCTTCCTGAGAAATCCACTGCTTCCACTCCAGTTTCTGTCAGCATTGGGTGGAAGGGAATAACAGTCAGTGTGAAGGATGTGCTTGATGTATTAAGGAGACAAAGTACAGAGTGATAAAGGTCATTTAGATGCAGCATAGCTATCTTTGTTGTTCTTGTTTTATTTAGGAAGCAATGGAAGTCATGAAAGTAAAGAATTAGCAGCTTTAGCCTGTGCTAGATGTGCAAAATTTGCTCTCCAAACTTCTTATAACTTTATGGGCTCCTCAGACAGAACCTACAACTGCCTTTTTAAATTCAGGGTCAGTCTTAGGCGAAGAATTCCAATCACACCCAGGCAGGGGGTGGTTTTATGATGTAAGTACTGGCAAAAGTCCACCCCCTAGCTAATTCTTATGTGATCTAAAGTAAATTATGGAGTCTGAGTTACTAAACAGTGTATAGGAAAACCATACCTTCCTTAAAAGTTATTCAAAGAAATCTAACATGGTAATACTTTTTTCTAAATTAATACATGCTTTCTTAATAATACTTGGGGAGCATCCAGTGCCATTTTGTAATGCATCAACAATCCCTATTTAAAGATGTAAAATGAATATTTAAATGTTTAATAATCTCTGGCAGATATAAAGATAAATCTTGCTTACTTCTTTCATAGTTGATTAACTTCTGGTTAAACAAAATGCAGCTGTTTCCTTGCTCTGTGTGTGGTTTTCAGGATTTCATTCCTATTCACTCATACTCAGTTTCTCTTAATATTTTTATATCTGTGTTAGTTTTAACATTTCAAGAGAGGAGTCCTGTTGTGGCATAATCAGCAGTTTCTGAAGTTCCAGGTAGCAATACACAACATAGGTAAATGTCTCGGTTTTTCATAAAACTTGATGTTTAAAAAGGCACTTCTTTTCTTCTTTTGATGTTGTAAATCCTTTTCTGTTCTAATTTTTAATCATTTGAAATTGCTTACACTTAAAAGAGAAAAAGGTGATTATACCTTGTATATAATTATTCAGTAACATTACAGTGTGCTGTGAATAGATCACTTAAAGTTGCTGACAGTTTAAAGTTTGAGACGTTGCTTTATCATCAGTAATCAAATAAATGTATCAAGCCTTTCACTTGTTTATTTAGTCTCCTGTATTAGAAGTTTTGTGTATCACAATACATTAAATTCACCTGTGTCTCTCTCTGTCACTACAAGAGATTATGCTTTACATCACCACTGGATGCAAAACACAGCTTTCCCTCTGGATAAGTGAGCAGTGTTTTAAGGGTGACTAGAGACCTTGATTAGTAGCATATTTGTTTTAAAGACAATCAGCTTAATCAAATGATATTAAACTCCTATTAAATTGTATAGTGAATTTAACAAAGGTTTCACGATGAAAAAATACATAAAGAAAATTAAAAGGAAGATAAAGGAGGGTGTTATGATTATTTAAAATCTGCTAAATGAACTGGAAGCTTTACACAGACATTCATAGGCAACCAAATATTTAAAGCAAATCGAAGCAAAACAAATTTTCTGCAGTTTAATGAAAGTCTCTTATTTTTCTTCTTCACATTGCTATCTGATGAAATAATCTTCTTCTTCCTGATGCATTTTTAATAGATTAGTCATAAAAATCTATGTTGTGACATCACATTTGTTTGCCTAGCAACTTAGTATGGCAAACAGACCTCTCATATTGTGTATATAAGTCTGAGTTTGCCCAATGAGTTTTTTTTGTTGAGGGGAAAACACATAAACTTGTGTCTCAAAGTAATTTTGAGGAAATATTCTTTAATACTTAGTAATTCTAGGAATATGAGTAAAGTATTTTGAGAGTACTTATGAAAACTATGCTTTGCTGAAACTAAAAGGTCAGTGTTAAAAGAAAACCCTACAATGCCTTTAGGCATGCACTCAATTCAGAATGGATTCAAGGCTCTTTTAACTGATTTTTCTTTTATTTCGTACATGTTTTCTATCTGTTAAAAAAAAATCAGTTGCAGCTGCTTTTAATTAAAATGGTTACAAACTAACAATTCATATGAGGCCAGGGGAGAAAAAAAAGACTCCACTTCCTTTACATGTTGATCCTCAGCTTACGATCAGGAATATCTCCCTGCTCCTGCCCACCCTCCCCCCAAAAAAGTCATATAATAGAATGGAAACTGTATGCATGCTGCATTTGGAGTAGGGGCTGGTGAGGGTGGAGAAAGAGCCACTGCAGAAGTGTAAGAATGGGTCTTGCCTGCAATCACTCTGATGCTTACTTGATCAATTTCTATGGAGAAACCTTTTCAACTCTTCTTTTTTTTTTTTTGTTTTTTTCTTTACTCTCTAAGCCATAAATCCACTTAGAAAAACCCTTAAACTTTGTCTTTCCCTGATGTAAGCAAGATTTACTATGCAGATCCAGACTCAAAAATAGAAGCTATTGGTTAGTGAGAAAGAACAAAATAGAGATCATAACAAGGAGCCAGTCCTGTGCTCCTATTTTAACTGGAGCTTTGCCTGCAGTAAGATTGCAAGATCAGATAAAAAAGAAAATAATTCGGGTTTGGTATATGCACTTTCTTTGTTTAAAAAGGGGTAAGATTGCTAAACTCTTTGCAGTTTTTAGCTGGACTTCTTACTTAAAATGGTATTTTTTTGCCTCTCTTTGTCAGAAGTTGCATATCTACTGTAAACACATGCTTCAATCATGCTGATACTTTGTTCAGTTGTTTCCTCCACAAGAGCCTTCTTTCCTGCACTGTTCTGTGTAAATAGGTCAGGATAGATCCCCATTTTTGCCAGGTACTTTCTCCAGAAGTTGTTGCTGGGCTCCTTGATGCCTTTGAGGGCTGATCATGGCAGGACAAGGTTGCCCCAAAGAGGCTGATTAGTCTCCAAAAAAGACTGTGGTAGGGCAGGACTTGTTGGGCAGTTCTCAATCTTATCTGATCTAAACCAAATCTTATTTATTAGACCCCTGCATCTTTCTTTTCCCTGGTACGTTCTTTTTGTGTCTGATTACTGTTAGAATTTCAGAGAGAAGGCACTTTATGGTCAGAATACTGTTTCTATGACATTGTAGTTGATAGCTGTGCCCTACTAAACTAAAACCTGTGAATTATTGATCTAGGCTGAATAATCCACTTGGTACTTCTGAGGTAACAGGGAATCAACTAGCCCCACCTTAAACTTCAGTATGGGGACAACTGATACCTCTGGAAACAGCTCCAGTACTTTCATGCCTTTAAAAGTTAGTGAAAAACCAACAGCTCTGGAAAAATTAGGCCTTTTCGGAACTAAACCTGAAGGGGGACTTGGTGTGTTTCTAAACATATCACCTCTTCAGGATTCGAGAGTTGTTGGTACTGAAGAGTCTTTGCAAAGGCCATATATTTTATAGCAATGGGCTCTTTGAGAGACTTAGGTCATCTTAGCATCACCTTCATGTTTCTACAGTATTGTCAAGGAGGCATGCCCATGTTGGAGCTTCTGGCCAGGGGGTGTTCCCATCCTCAGTGTATAGACTTGAATCACAGACTCAGAATGGTTTGGGTTGAAGCATAAGACTTGAGCATAGCAAACTACTTCTTTATGAAGAACTCTGATAACTACATCCAAAATAAAAGTATCACACTAGAACTTCTCCCTGAGGTCTTTCTGTTGTCAATATTCACATTCAGGTCCTTGTCCAGAGCAGAATGGCAAACTCAGAACTGATGCCGTAAAGCCCATAGCTTTATGTAGGTTTCTAAATGTGCTTACATCTACTGCCTGGTTAGCAGCAAACCAAATAGTTTGCACCCTTCAGATCACCTTATGAATTGGAATGTTGCTGTAAATCTGTCACACGAGATCTACAGTACCTGTTGATATCCATCTTCCCTGATTCTAAGCTTGCCAAGCCTAGTTAGCTGAGCAGGAGCATCGTTTGTATGTGTGTTAAAAAGGGGAGGGGGAAATCTAATCTCGATATAGTTTTGACATCAGATAACTCACATAAAGCAGATTCAGCATCTGTCTATATCCCATGCATTTTACCCAACTGCTAGCTGCAGACTAGAACACGCAAAAGAATTGCCTGGCTGAATGACCTTATCTGTTGCATTCAAAGGATACAGAAACATTATGTGTTTATAAAAGAGATTGTATTTGGAACCCCCTGATTAATACAGACTCAAGAATAGATTGAATCATAGAGCCACTTTGCTTATTCTTAAAAAACTAAATACTGGAAAAAACAAATGTTTGAATATTAATATGTGCATTCTTATATTACATGTGCAGTGGACTATTTTTACTTTCCTTTTGGACTTTGAAACATTTGAAACATTTTTTCCTAACTATATTTTTATTAGGTTATTTTCCAAAGTGGTAAATTGAGAAAATTATTACTTTAAGCACATTGTGCATTTGAAGTATTTTATGTAGCTTATTGTGATTTTTGTTCCAGTTGTGTAGTTTTGCCTCGGCCATTAGCAGAAGATTTTATCAGACAAATAGCTGCCATCTGTCCTAGAGCAGGTTACAAAGAGATTTCTGAGATATTAATGACTACATTATACAAAAACAAATATTCCAAATCTTTAAATACAATAGTTTTGTGAAGAGAGGAAAATGCTCAGAAAACAGGAAAGTAAATAGAGTGAAATTTTTCCATTTTATTTCTTCTTATGCTGAAGCACCTTCAGCATACTTTATCCCTTAGGAAGGCAGTCAGCAGCACTGGCATTTCTAACATCTTCTGTGAACTAGACATGCTCTGGTGTGAGGTGGGCAAGGCAGGTGTGACAACTGCTTTGCCTCTAGGTTGGCAAACTAGGACAGCCTTTAATAAGTGGAAAAAGGAAAGATAAAATGCCTGTTTTATTCCTGCAGTTTATAAAAGTCTCGTGCATGGGTCATTTGGCAGTGGAGAAAGACCTACAAATGTCTGTTTATTCCCCCACATTCTGATAGTAACTTGCCTTTTCAGATTAATGTCAGTCATCAACTTCCATGATTCTTGTAGCCAGTTTAAGTACCAAAAATGTTACCATGTTCCTCTATTTGGCATCACAATGATGTGAAAGGACAAGAACTGCTGTATAATAGTTCCTTTACAGCATATGAAAATAATTCTTGTTCAGCACGTGGCAAGAGGGACCTCCTTTTTTTGGCACTCATTTCTCCACCTATTTTCCCCATACCAAGACGTTGAAAAGATTCACAGAAAATGGATTTGAGATGTGCATTTGCAACTACATCTTTCATAGTGGATGAAGGCAATACAATAGCTCTATCGCATCTACCTAGACTTAATCAGTTAACCCTTAGGGTAATTAGGTAATAATGTTGTTGATGTGATTTGAAGTATCATTTTAAGCAATTAGAAGTTCAGATATGATGCGATGCAATTATGCATTATATAGTGCATCTATCCATTTTACACAGCAAAAATTACCATATGTTTTTTGGAAAGCTTGGCATTTTGCACTGACTGGGGTTCTGCTTGTATTTATGAACAGCATGCCTGTAAAATGTGGTAATAACTCTTTGAAGGCCACACCTATGCACACTGCTGATTATGTTAAATAGCACAGGCCCATTTTAATGAATGTGTTGGCATGAATAATGGGACATGAAAAGCCAACACACTGGGTAAATGTTCATTACCTGAGTGCAACAAATACTACATGAAAAATTTCCGTGACAATTCACTTGAGTTTAGCAGTGAATTTGCTTTGGCTGTGTTCGTGCTCTTTATGCTTTTCTGTGAATGTTTCATCAACGGAGTTTTATTCTTAAAAATAATTGCAGAATGCAAATTTCAATTTGTTAACCATTACTGAAAGAATTTGCTTATTTTATATGGGCTAAACTGAGAGGCAGTGTTTCCTGTTCTGAGCTTACCTCCCAGACAGAACCACGATACTTAGAAATTAAATACACCAGAGAAGAATCTCTGATTGCTTTGCAGTGAGGACTGACTGGTGTATGAATGTAAAGCAAATTAATAACAATGGCTGGTTGCAACGGGAAAATTACAAGTCAGTAAATATGATGTATGTGCATAATTTTTTTCATGAAACAAAATGCTGCTTAGTTTGCAGTTACATTAGAAAAATGGTAAAAATTTTCTAAGCTTCCTGGCATTTTAAGCTTTAGCTCCATCTGTGCTCACCCAGTCAAGGATGCAAAACAGTAACACACAATATATGACCAACTACAATATATGGTCTGAGCAGAATATTACATGCTTACAGCATACTGCTTGTTATGAAAGAAGAGCAAAAATATGTCATAAATTTGAATAATTAGTGCATTCAAATAAAATTTTACTAATTCCTAGAAGCCCTTGGTAGAACAAATTGGAATTCATAAAATATTTTATTTGATGTGAAGGATTAGTTCAACTCTTTTCAGTACTTCTTAACACTGGCAGGGTTAACAATGCAAATTAAAAAAGATTGGTCAAGTTGCCAGCGCACCAAGTACTTCTCTGTCAGTGCTGTAAGATTATTTAATGCCCATATAAAAAACATCTTTAGGCAACCGAGGTGCACCTTGACAGATAGTTGCATCCAAAGGGCTGCACTTCTAAATATGCAGTGTAGCACGGAGCTCCTCATACGGAGGGAGCAGTGTTAGCACTGGTATGTAACCTGAAGCCACAACCTGCGTGTGTAGACTGACAAGAATCCTACCACTTGAGCCACTGTGACACCTTGTGGCTTGTGAAGCAACACAAGCATCTTTTAGAAAACTAACAGGTAAAAGCCAGAGGTTAACTGGTATTGATAAATGTCCTTTCATACAAATACCAATAGAAATCTCTTTGCTGGGTTACTATACGGTGCTTTCAAGATACAGTTAAATTATGTGCTAGTGGTCTCATTTCTCTTTGTGTTTTTATAATATGTATTTTACTGCTAAGTGGCATAAGCTGAGGCATCATTTTGCTAACTCTGACCTGCTGCTCTTATCTCCATGGCTTTGGTGTTTGTTCATCAGTCAGATTACATGAAGAAACACTGGTTTTGGATGCAGTACAGAGTAAATATTTTATTTGTTTGAGACCACTAATTTGGTTAACCAAAATAATGCTTGAAGGGTGCAGAGTACTGTTTGATACTGAATATGTTTTAAATGATAGCTAAACAGTAGCTTCAACTAAGTTCTAGTTAGCATTTGGCAATGAGCATGTAACTCTGTACAGCTGTAAATCTGGGCCTAAATAGATCTGTGTTTCAGCTGTGGATAGTACATTAACTACAATCAAGTTGTATTTTGCTGAGAAATTACCATTAAACTTAAAATTAGGCCAATAGTGCATGGAGCTTAGAAAGAACCCTGCATCTATAAATGTGCAGGACCTCATGGTACTGCACTAGTGTCTTGATTGTCAGTTTTTACATCTGTTACATCTTCAAATTAGCATGTCCAAGTTTTCTTCCATGATGATCCTGAGCGTCTGAGGGGAGTTGCCTGTAAACTCATGCATTATGTCCCATAACAATTTCCTTGGCTCTGATGTTTTCAAAAAGTGCGCAACAACTGGGATGAAATAATTGCCTTCTGTTGCCAAATACCACCTTATTGCTGAATACACCCTTATGATGCAAAGGGTCTGCATCCCTTACTGTCCCTTATCTTCAGGTATATCAACAGTGCTGTCCCTTAAATATAATACATAGACAAACATGCCCAAACTTTCGTTTAACTTGATGGTGTGGGAAGAGATAGCAGCCCAGGACTGAGGGTGTGCAATGTGCCTTATTTCATGCACAGGTATATTGATCCTTTGCTGTGCTTTATGCTCGTAAAATTAGGTGGTTACTGATGCTCATACAACCTTGTCTTCGTGATGTCTCACTTTTACTATGAGGTTCTTGGAGCTCTGACCACCTTTTCTCTTCCTGTACAGTGCTAGAACAGTGGAGTTCTGGTCTGTATCTGCAGCATGTTTTTATTATTGTTCTGTGTATTGTAACTAAATAAAGGCTAAAAGTTGGTAGTAGTATTTAAAAATACTTCCAAACCCAAATCTATATATACCATTGTCATTTTCATAAGTAAACATTTTCCAATTGATATTACATGCATTTATGCACTAAAAAGAATTGTCTGACTAGAAAGTACCATAATAGTCTAAGTTCTTGGAAGATGACTGTTTAATGTTATTAACACATTTTGTTACTTCTCAAGTAATTCAGCGCACCCATGCAAATCTCCTGGTTTTGCCAAGCAATTACAAATATATTTCAGGCAGCATTCCTCTGGTTAATTTGTACATCTGATATTGTTATTAAATCTATTGCTTTTTAAGTGTGATTCTTCAGTAGTTTCATGTCAATCAAAGAAGCTCATTCTAAGCCTATATTTTCTTAATAGTGGAAAAAACATCTTATCTTAAATTCTACAGGACGAGCATATTCTTTTGATGGTAATGGGTGCTGTGGAATATGTATCTTATTTCATGATGATTTGGGGAGGGAATATTGTAAACTCTGCTAATAAATAAAGTTCTTGTAATAAGTAGAGATGAATTAGGGAGGTTGTTCTAGGGAAGAAAGGCAACACTTATTTTTTCTTTTATTGTTTGCACTCTACTGATTTAATTAGCCAGTGAGAAAAGACCCACTTTGAATATTAAAAAGACAAAATCAACTTCCCCCTCCCCCATCCCCACATCTGTTGCCTTTTGGAGACTACATACAGTACCAAAACTACCCGGAGTCTAATGGATTTTGCTTTTTAACAGACGTTACCTGTATTTCCTCGCAAATAAATTAGGTAGTTGTAAGTATTTTATTCCGGGTCTGAGGAAAAGGTGCTGTTTAAAATGTCATTTTGAAAGAAACTGGGCTACATTAAACAAAACCAATGCATTTTTGGTGTTATACAAATGAAGTCAGTCTTGATACATTTCTGAATAGTGATCTAATAGAAATATCTTAATGGTTACCATATTATAGAAACTTAAATCATTCCTAGGGCTGCTTGAAGTTGGAAAGAGTGAAGTCCTATGTGGGGTTATATATTGGTCAGGAGCAGGAGAGCATAGATTGATAAAACTACTGCAGTGATCTCTGCTCTGTTTCATTATGCCATTGCCTTCTGCAGTATCAATTAGATTGACTGAATTTCAGTGAGGCAGCAAAGCAGTTCGCTGCACCTCTGCTGGCTTAGGCCCACCGTTGCACAGAACTCCTGCCTTCTTTCTAATCACAGTCTAGAGTATGAATATTAATGCTTTATCCAGATTGAAGAGTTGTAGGACCGAGGGATCCTTGTCAGTGAATCCTGCTCTGTATCCATGCTCTTTTGGCACCTTTCATCACCTGTGGCTCCATAATTCCCTTAGCTTTGTTTAATGCCACATTTAAAGGCAGCATCAAAAAGGGGTGAAATTTTTAAATCAAATTTTTTTTCCATTTTTATAGGCATATACTGGTTACTTTATTAAAATATTTTTTCCTGTTGAGAGGAAAGAACTCTCCCAATTTTGCTGAAGGTGGCTTTTTTAGAAACACAATTACCTGTATAGTTTTCAAGATTATTATTAGGAAATATATGAAACTATTAAGACCATGGGAACTTGGATAAATGCACCTGGTGTGCAAATTTTGTTACCAGAATAACTACACTAAGGTTGAGAACACTGTGTGTGATTATAAGAGTCAACTGAGAAACATAAATTGAGAGCTCAGCCCAGCAGTCTTTCCCTTCCTTGGAGATTGATGGCACACAGATGCACAATTGCAAATAACATAATTTGTAGGCCAGTGGTGCTGTTATCATAATAAAAAAAAAGAAGAAAAGGATTGTTTTTCTTTTTCTCTGTCAGAAGCCTCCTAGGTTTGCTTCGGTTTGATCTTGTAACTGCAGCTCCTCATCCCATGCAAAGACTTCTTCTTTAAGTCAATGAAATGAGCATTTGGTCCTGTATATGAAGTAATAGAACAAAGTGCAGAAACAGCAACAGCAAAAACTTGGTTTTGTGGAACCTACCTATTCTAATGGATTTATGAAAAGGACTGGAAATATTCAGCTTTTCAGTGTTGTCCATAGTAGGCTCCACAATAAAACTGCATGTTCAAGGACTTGTATTAAATTTGAACACAGAATTTCACAAAATGCAAAAGGAGTAATAGAAAGCATGGTTAAGAAAAAGCAGCACTCATTATTGAGGAGTATTGTGTAGCAAAACAAATAACAGAAAGTGAGTGAAGTTTTTCTCAGTTAGAAATTTAGCTGGAGAGAAATGTATGGTTCATAAATTAGCAGAAGAGTAGGTAGATCTGGCAGGCTGAATGAAGTACATAATTTAGCTGAGCTTATCGACATTCTTTGAAAGTGGACTACAAAGCTTGCATTGTTAGTGTATTAATAAAAACAAATTTTGCAAGATTTGTCATTGGGGTTATTCTAATACTGACTAAAACCAAATCCTGGACCTCCATAATTAATATCTTCCAGAGTTTTTTCTCCAGCAGCTGATAGCTTCTTCTGCTTTACTGGGAAGGGGAAGGATGATAAAATGAAGTTCATAGCCTTTTAGTGTCTGCTCAGCCTCCAACTGGCAGCATTTGGGGTTTGTGCCTGCTGACCTGGCAGGCTTACAACATTTTTATGACGTCGAGTGCACACATCATGGGTCTGTACAAGCTAAATATGAGCTTCAGCCCCCACCATGGCCCCCACCCCCATTTGTTTTCATTTGGGAGACTAAGGACTTCTCCCAGTAAAAATAAGAGAGTGAGAACTGAGCTGTTCACTACACTTGCAAACTTGTGTGTGGCAGCATGACCTGAGTCACTGTGCCCAGCAGCTTGTTTTTGTAGACATGCTTTCTGTATAGTGCTTTATTTGCTTGGTAAATGGTAACTTTCTGGTTTAATAAGTGAAAAATGGATGCAGCTAGCAAATTTGAGTTCTGCTCAAATAAATAGCAAGTTCTTCATTAGCTTCAATATCACTAGCACCATATAAAGTATGGATTCCTTAGCTTGCTATTTGTACGTACCTTTGAGTTCTTTTGCTAAGAAAATGAGATTGAAATAATTATATCTACAAGGTTTTATATATCTTGACAAAATGTTACTCTCTGTTTCACACTCAGTTGTATTTAAAACCTGTGGGTGCATTTCAAGCCGTAAAATAAGTTTACAAAATAACAGCCACTTGCATTTGCAGTTGTACATAATGATTTATTTATTTCTAGGAATGGCATTTGAAATTCCCAGGCATCTAATGGTTTTTCAGCATCAAACTGACCACTGATCTTAAAAAAACATCTACATCAGCACCAACTCAATCACTGACAAGGGCTGGAGGAAATGAAACATCTGGGATCTATTAAGATTTTTATTTGTGCTTTTAAATATTGAAGTGTGCATGGCTGCTTGGCTTTTACACTTTGAGTGTGAATCCATTAAAGAAAGCTCTTACAACACAAACAGTTGCAAGAAGTGATTTGGGCTGGAAAGCTGGGACCCCACCATGTAATTGCAGTGGAATTGCAAGGAAGGCGATGACTGTGGTGAACATGGGTTTGTCTATTTACTGTGGTGACAGAAAGACTACCAAATTCTTCCCAGAGATAAGACTCTTCAATTTTCTCAAGTTTTCTTGTAGAAAACGCATTGCATTTTTCTTCCCTGTATATGCTACGCATTTGAGGTGCAGCCTTGCTGCATCTTCAGTGCTAGATGATGGTATGAAGTTTTCTTGCTGTTAAATACACCCCTGCCCACATCCTCATCAAGGGGCAATGTGTTTGGTTATTAGCTTGCCTTTGCACTGGGAAGGAGGTTGTTCAGCCAGGGGCTCAGGCTGTTTCCGCAAACTCTGCTAAATCTGCTCCACTCTCCCGTGCTCCTCTGGAGTCCCAGGGTGCAGGATAGGGGGTTGCAGACTCTGAGATCCTCTGTCACCATAGTACCTAGCAGATTGTAAATGTATAGTTAAAGACTGAGCCGTGTACAACAGGCTGTGCAGCTCCTGGGCTTTTTCAGAAGTCAGTTAAGGAAAGGCCTGAGTGGGAGGGCTGCCAGCTTTTCCACAGGACAACCCTGCGCCTCGAAGGCAGCATCTCTGCCTGCATGAGGCAACTGGTGTGTTGGGGCCGAAACGTCTGGGCCTGCAGACTCTTGATGTTTTCTAAATAAACCTTTCTGCCTTGCTCCTCCTTCAGCCAATTCTTTTGATTCCTAAGCTACAGAATGGCCTGGGCTGCTGCAGTTAATGAGGTGCTGGAAGAGGGCAGGCTGCAGTATAGCAGTGCTGGTGGCCGCAGGCTCTGTGGCTGCAGGTGCAGCGTCTGCGACCCTGGGACCAGCAGCAGAGCTGCAGCCAGGGCTCCAGTGAACCACCAGTAAGGAACTGTGTCCTCTTCTGGATGGGGTCAGCCACTAGAAGGGGGAGATCTTGTCATCTGGGCTGATGAACCTGGAGAATCACAGGCATTTTGGAGGAAGATAGTGGCTGTTGGAAAGAGAAGTACAGTACCAGGTAGTGAACCCTCAGCTGAGGCCAAGCCTCTTCCATCCTGCAGAAACACTCCTGTAAAATATATTTGAGATTTTGTCTTTGGCTTGCTGATTTCACTGAAGACTCTGAAAAGAGCATCTGGAAAGAATTACATGGGAACCATGCCACTTTGGGGAAGAGGAAGGAAAAATGATACATTATTTCAGAGAACAGGTGCATTCAAGGTATGCTTCCCTTAGTGAGTTATACCAGAATTTTCCATTCTTTACTTTTGGATTCAGGGAAATGGGAGAATGATACAGTAAATAGTGTTAGCTTTAGCAAGGGATAGGATTTCAGAAGTGACTTTCCAGCAAATATAGTAGTCCAAGTGACCATGAACAGGCAAATGTTTAAACACCATTTTTATAGACATTACTAACCCAAAGTGAACAGTAAAAGCGAAAGGGTTTCCTGGTGTAGCATACAGCATCTTTAAAAGGACATTTTGAAATTTCTTGTGACCTGACATGAAAGTTCAAGATTGGATAACAACCTATAGTAAAGATGACATAATTAGTTTAGTTGTATTACTTCAATGAGCTACATTTAGAACTGGTTTCAGATATATCTCAAGAACTATACTGAAGTAGTAACTCATGGAAAGCTAATCTATTATTTATCAACAAATGTTAACTAGGTTGCACAGATTTGAATACCCTTCAGGATTTCTCTTTGGGTCTTGTCACGAGTACACATAAAAATGTTATATACATCAGCAGAAAAACTTAAAGAAAAATGTAATTTGTTGAAATTTCACTCAGAACCTACAGTGCTGGTACAGGGAACTGCAATGAATACAGATGATTCCACTAATGATTATCATTCAAAATACCAGTGCTGTGGTTTTTTCCTTTTAAGTGACATTGTAAGAGAGATTTATTGTTTTACAAGTTTAAATTGGCATTTCTCGTTCAGTTAGAGAGATGCACTATGTTGTAATACCTAGGAACTTAAACTTACGCTGTGAATGAAAAAGCACATTTACAAAATCTTGGAGCTAGATCACAGTGTGGCAGCTCTGTGAAAGATTGCCTGCTCAATGATTAGTTGCAGCACTCTTACTAAATGTGTTTCAATTCAGTTTTTGTCACTGAGAAATCAAGAAATAGGTGGCTTATTAAAGGTGACCACATCCTTTTATGCAAATTTAATGCACTTGGCAGGTTTATCATGATAAATAGTCAGGATGAGATGGTCCATGATGTATTTCTAATCTCTTCTGTGAAGATGTTCATGTCTTGCAGGAAGTAGCCCCTTGAGAGTTCAAATCTTTAGAAGTATGTGACAGATGGTGATGTCTGCAGAGTCTCATAGACTTGCTTTGAAGTAACTCCAAATGGTGCCTTCAGTTAGTGTTCAGTTTTTGCAAGTTCTCTTGCTTCATCTCTCCTTTGGTGCCCTCCCCTCTCCTCCATCATATTGTGTGCCCCACATTGTTCCACATACTGAGAGGAACATGCACCACATCTTACTGAGTACATTACAACTCTCTCCCCAGCCCTGTCATTTTTTTGTCTGTAAAGTTGTTCTTCCATTAGACATCCTGCATATTTTAAGTGAAGTGATTTACAACAGAAAAACAATAAACCAGAACAAATGTCTTAGAAAATCTTATCTATCATTCATGAATTGTGTTTAGTTTTTGAGTAACTCTTTTGAGTAAGGAGCCAACATCAGTGCCAGTGTCGTATTAACTGTGTTATGTTGTTAATTATAACCAATTACCAATATTGGCTAACTTCTCTTTAGATTAGTAACAAGAAATGGTTAAATTTTAATGCTGGTGCAGGGGATCTGAAAGAGCTCACATAATCAAAAAAACACTGTCAAGCTTTTTATGTAAACCTTATTCTACTGGAATACAGCTAATGAAATAGATATAAAAGCACCAAAAATACATTAAAAAATACATCTGAACAATGGTATATTTTCAGAGCTTAATATTTTCACTTTTCATTACTTGGTCTTGGTTGATCTGAATTGGGATGGGCTTCTCCTCTAAAATCAAGTATCAAATTTCATGTAAGGTTTTATACCTTTCATAGTCCCTAAGTTCCCGTTTTAGAATCATTCTTAAATATTTCAGTTACTATCATCACACCTTGTGTGTAATAATTGGTAAGGTTTAGTTTTGTATACATACATTTTTAACGTACAGAAGTTTTTTTACTTACTTCTTTCTAAAATGAAATTCACACAACTTTACAACTTGATCTCTTTTAAACAGGAAAGGTAAGGCTGAGAAGGTAAGGCTGAGAAAAGTTTAAACAGAAAAGGAAAGGCTGAGGAAAGATTGAGAGAGTTGAGGTTGTTCAGCCTGAGAAGAGAAGGTTCTGGGGTGATCTTATTGCAGCATTTCAGTACCTAAAGTGGGCCTGCAGGAGAGCTGGAGAGGGACTTTTTACAAGGGTGTGTAGTAATAAGACAAGGGGGAATGGCTTTAAGCTGAAAGAGGGCAGATTTAGATCTCCTAATTTAGTTCTTCTTCAGATTTAGAAGAAGAAATTCTTCCCTGTGAGGGTGGTGATATGCTGGAACAGAGAGATTATGGATACCCCATCCCTGGAAGTGTCCAAGCCATGCTAAATATTTTTGTTCTCATCACCTTTTTACTGTCTAAACTGTCCTCAAAGATTTTTTGCGTAGTACTTCTTACCTTACTTTTTCAGTTTTTGCTTATACATATAGGACCATGGTCAGCGTGTTGTGAAATCTAGGTGCTTTTAAAAGGGAAAGCAACAATGAACTGTGTATCTTTGAGACATGTTTCAAGGAAAATTTGGGGAAATCATTAACTTCCATGATCAGTCTGATTTTAAAATTCTTGGTTTTGAAGTTGCACTTTTAGCCATCAATCTATGCCATTAACTAAACCCATTTTTTAATGACATGTCAGTAATAAAATGTTGACACACTAGTACATCATCAACGTGTTTTAGATTCTTGTTATTATGTTTTGAAAACATTGTAGTTTCATATCACAGTGTAATTGTATTATAGTAGCAGTAGTCATAATAATAACAATAAAAGCCTTGAAAAATGGTACCACAGACCTGATCAGCTGTCTATAGTCTAGGAAGAGGTATAGATGAATTGTACAATCTCTCAAAATTCTGCTTGTGAGTTAAGAAAACGACTGTAGTGACTTTTCTGTCTCTGTGATATTCCCTTTGTTTTTGGTTATTGCTACAGCATGTCATCCCAAGGTGATTTATGGAATCACTTGGACTGATTTTTCATTTATAAGAATTTATTTGCAGAGCAAAGATATTATTTTGCTTTTTTTTAATGAAAAAGAAAGTCCAAAATTACAGTTGCAATCTTTAATTTAAATATATATATTCTCTTACTCAATTGGTACTTTATAGTCTAAATCTACAAGACTTCTATTTCTTACATAAATAATTCCTGCAGTTCTAATGCAGACTCAATAAACACTTTAGTAATCATGAGTCTTGTATTATATTTTAAAAAGTTATGTGACTGAATGCAAACTTAGATTACCCCTTACTCAGAGTGCCTGCCTGACAGTTCACTGTTACCTATCTTCTCCTGCATTGAACTGGCAAACCATTTGTACATGTGAATGAAATAATAATTAATAATTACCTGCTGACTACTGCTGTCAGTAGTTTGGCTCATGTGCCAGGGAGACTGAAGCAGTACCTGTAACTTACTACGCTCCACCACAGACCATATTAAAGCTGAATGGACCTTGGAGCCACTGAAGCCAATCTGGGCATGACCAGAAGATTCATTTGTTTACTTCTCACCTATTTTACGATTCTGCTGTTAAAAATATGTCTGGTCTGTCTGTGTCCCTCTTGGTTGTCGCTGTTCTTGTATGAGTCATGCTGATTGTCTTTCACTTTTTAAGCAGCACCGTTTCTTTCCCAACTTGCTTTCAGGCCCAGACATAGACATCCCCTGTGCCATGTTCTGGTCTAACCCCTCTTCTCTGGCCTTTGAAAGATTGTTAATAATATGGTGTTATGGTTTTGCTAGTGAAGTCCAGTAATGAATATTGTACTTCTCTGGATCATTTCTTAGCCTTTCTGGAGCAGCACCCAACAAACAAGATTCACAATTCTAATTCTAAATTTTCCAACTTTGATGTTAGTTTTTTTTGAGTTATGGGTTTTTTTTGTTTGTTTGTTTTTTTGTTTTGAATGATGAGTAAATAAGAAACCTCATTCAGTATGATTCTGATAATTATCAGATTCATAATATACCTGTGCTGTAAAATGAATATGCAATACAATGCTCTCAGTGAAAAATGTCCTGAATAGTATATTCATTGCACACGTTGTGAATCATAACTCAAATCTTTTATTTAGGGCATCTTATGACTGCTTATGAGTGGATTGTGATCTGGTGATCTTCAGGGGAGAAAAGCTGCTTAAGTGGAGAGGAAAAAAAACCAGGAAATAGGAGGGGGGGGAAAAAAAAAGATAATGCCAATAAAACTAATTGCTTCACCAATAGGTAATATAGTTATGCCCACACAACTGATACTTCTTAGCAATCAGTAATATTCACTGATATAAAAGAAGTGGAAAATGCAAAATATTTATTCAACAGTCTGTTTGCTTTTATAGTTGCAACCAGTCTAGGCTTTTATTTGCAAACTGTGAACAAAGATGGAACACCAAAATAGCTGTGCAGTTTCCTAATTTTTGTTTTTGTCTCTTTGGAAGCCTTTTAAATGACTGTCAGTTTAGTAAATGAGCACATTTTTAAACTTTAGGCATCACACATGATAGGTGTATAAGCTAGCCAGAGTAATTTCACTTACAGGAATGCCAGCAACGCTCTGAAAACTGAAGTAGATGCTAAAGCTAACTGATTGTCCTGGCTGTGTGGGCACAAACATGAAGATATTGTGCCATCTCTTCTGTGTTGCTTGGCCAGACTGCCTGGAAAGAGAGATCAGGAAAAGACAGATTGGCATAAGCCCTCTTGCTCAGTTCCTGGGAACACCATGAAAAAACAGATTCAAACTCAATAGCACTGGGGGCCGGCTAGCAGAGTAAGGAAAATATTGGCAAAGTAACAGCTTTAGAGCAGGGTTTAGAACAGCCTGGAGGCTCTTATTTTTGTGAGTCAGTAAGAGGAAAGATAGTTGATAGATGCTATTTAGATTAGTCAGCTTTGATGCTCTCTTTCTAATACTAAGGATTGCTTTAAATAAATCTCATTTCTTTTTCTTCATAGAAGAATATTCCTCTGGACTTAATAGAAGTGTTAAGAACGGTCATCTAGTGATGATCAATACAGTAACTTGGTTTTTGTCAATGAAATATACCACGAGTGTGCACAATTGGCCTATGACCATCATGTTTATGCAAAGGCAAAAACTGATAAATAGCTTGAAATATGTTACTTGAAAGTTTTTTGTGAGATCTAAGACAGAGAAGAGAAGGTGAAGGACAGACTCTACAAATACACTGGATATCTCATAGATGTAAGTAGCTGTAAAAGGAGATGATACTGCAGGATCCTCTTCTGCCCCCTAGTATTTAAGAAAAGAATGTGTGCATGAAAGAAAGCAAAACATTATAAAGTTCTAGCATTTTCTGCAGCCAAAAAGTGGCAGTTCTCCTTACCAAAATAATACGGGCTTTGTGTTCTTAACAGGAGAATATTGTCTAAATGAGCAAATGAATAAATTCTCTATAAAAGGTATGGGTTCAGGTCCTGTGAATTTCTCATAGTTGAATCTAATATCACTTAGGAAAATGTAGAGCACTTGAAAATACACAAGCCAACCCCCTAGAAAACTCTGTTGTTGTTTTTTCATCCATAGTCCCCATTTGACTTTGCTTAAGATTCATATTTGAAATTTTAGTTAAAAATAATACTATCAGCTTTATGTAAAAAAACAAGACACCAGAATCCCTTGCCAGTAGTGCCATAAATAGAAAATTTTTAAAAGGTCTGCTATACCTTGCACTATTTACTATGTAGTCTTCGAATTTGCATAGTATTTTCTGCCTGTTAGTGAAAACAGACAAATCTTTTTTCTTTTATCCTGTCTGTGGTGGATTTTTTGAGGGATTTTCTAGGAGTGGTTGAATGGTTGGCAGGACTCCTGATAAGGGTTTCATAAAACGTAACCAGGAAGAAAAGCTCTTTTTGGAAGCCTTTATTTGCCTAACAGATGCTAGCATATCTTCTGTTTAAAATTTGTAGGTGTCTGAATGTACCAAAATGAAAACTTATGTTTTTTGTAGTTTCATTGTCATATTTTAAACACTGCCTCCATTGTGCAGTATCTGGATTACAAATAAACCAGTTCATTCTTTTACTTCTGTCCTGATATGGAGGCTTGGAGACCTCAACACATATCCATTGAACTTCTTTAGTTCTGACTATAGCTCCCAAGTGTGTCTGCTAATTGATAAAAATAGTAAACAAAGACTTAAAATGATCATTCTCACCCACATGCACACACAAAAAAAAAAAATAAAAGAAAAAAAAGGCAAAAAAAGGGCTGGATGCCTGGTTTGAACTGCCAGACATTATCTGTTTAAATTCTCAAAGAGAGTGAGTGAAATCTGCATAGAAACTCAGAAAGAGCATCTATAGACTGAGCACTTTCTCACATGTCAGTGCTCTCACAGGCTGGCATGTCAGAAAAGGCTTTGCAGTTTTGTTTTTTAGGGTGTCACAAACTAGCACAAGCATGCAAGCCTTCTTCATTGCATGAAATTTTAAGAAATAAGTTGGATGGCTGGATGAATGGAAGGAGTGAAGCTCTCAATGCTGGCAGTGAAAGTTTAACATATGAATTATCTGCTTCTTCCTTCAACCCGTCTCACCACTCTCATGCCCCCGATCAGAGCTCACTAATGGGCTGGCATATCGCTCTCTTACAGTGAAACAATTTTTGAAGAATGTCCTAATCTGCCTGCCTAGGTTCTTGTATTAATACTCATTGCATTGTATATGAGTACTTCTCAAGTGTCAGAACAACAATGATATCTCTCTCTTCCTTCCCCACCAGGGATGGAAACAGTTAGTTTGTTCTTTCCTCGCAAGGGAACCCAAATGGGGTCAGGGAGGCAGGATGGTTAACAATATGGTTTTGTAACTTAGCTGGATGGGTGGATTTCATCTCCATTGTTGCTTTCTTCCTGCTTTGTGGTGGTTGCATGCTCACTTGCCAGGTTCCCTTCCCGGTCATTGGCACAACTCAAAAGAGGAAAGGAAGGCTCTAAGTGGCTGGGTGCAGAACTGGGGCTGGGAAGAGGTGAGATAATGTATGAAACAGGCTGATAAGGAAGAGGCTTGATGACACAATCAGTTAGAGGAGCTTTAAAAGGCTAAAGTCGGACCTGCTGAGAAAGATCTATTGCAGTAGAAAGAGGTCTTGTATTTTTCTCTTGCGAAGCCCCCTAGGAATGGACTAAAGTGCAGAGAGCTGTGTGAGAGGCCTAATAGTAAAGGAAGATGAGTTAGTTTTCTCTCACAAACTGCTACAGAGGAAGTCATACAATGAATTTTATGGGTGAATATGCAAGGTGGAAATTGTATAGCTGTGGGCAGGCCTCAGCTTTGCTGCAGTTGGGTGCTGTTTAGTACCTTCTTCTCTCAAAGGCAGTGACTTTACAGAATCATTCTAGTAGACTACTCATGTACCAGAAAATAACTTAAAATATTTGTGAGGGAAATAAAAAATTTAAAATCTATTGCTGACAATACATATTTATTTATCCCAAAAACATTTCAGCAGTGTCCATGTACCCTTTGCATGACAGCTGTGAGAGATTTCATCCTTTAATCTTCTGATATAGATTGGATGGGAGAAGGGAAGTAGAAGAGGAAAGACAGGGTGGTGCTGAGAAGCTCAGAGCCAGAGGACTGTGGAGTACAGGACTATTCTGCCTCATTAAGGCAGGAGACAGCATTGGCTCAAACATATCAGACTTGCTGGCTGCATGGTCAGATCAAAGAAATGCTGCATCCTCACACACTAGGTTTTGCTAGGCTTTCCAGAGTGTATGAAATGCAGAGAGTTTGCATTTCTTCTTTAAGAAGATAATATGTCTGTGCACTATATGTCCACTCCAACCCTCTGTACAAATGGCAAGAGTGACACAAATCAGTGTAACAATGCAGCATCAGGCATGATATTTCCACTGTGCTCAGTAATTCTGACAGGATTCTTAATGCAGGGAGTATTTGCAGTATGAATTGCTGCTAGAACTACAGGAACATTGTTGCTAGAACAGCAAACAGCAGAGAGCTAAAAATACCAGGGGTCAAAATTTACTATTGGAATAAATCTGAGAACTGCATTAGTTTTGAGGGACTCCCTCATGCATGACCAATTTGCCACATAGGTTGGTTGATATCTGGTCATACAAGCTCTTTGCTTTCTCAGTTTTTGTAGTACAGGATTTGTCCTTATCTGCTTTATGTCTTTTTGGAAGTGAAGTGCCTGGTATTTGAGAACTCTTTTTCCCTTTTTTTTTTTTTTTTTTTTTTTTTTGCTTCCTCTATATTTTAACCCTTCCTTGATTTCTCTCATGTTTGGTTCAGAAAAGCTGATGTCTTTAGAAGATATCAATGCACAGGATGTTCAAGTGGTAGCTGGTGATTGACAGGTCCTGGACTAAACCTTGTTGTCTTTCTTTATCCCCTTCCCTTACTGTGTTTCATTTCCTTTTCCCCTGGATAACGTAGTGGTTTCCAAATTGAATGTCTTTGGCTCTGCTGTGGCTTTAAAAATACTTCAAATTTAGATATTTTGGGAGTTCTGGAAAGGGAGAAAGAATGGTTGAGGGTTTTTGTCTTCCTCTTATTTTTTGATAGAGTTTGAATTTCCTTGAATTCCCATGGGAATTTCCCATGGGAAAGAGAACAACTTTCACAAGGAACAGCTTTGCCAAGCTGTCTTGAAATTAAACCCTAGAAATTTCCACAACTATTCACCTGTACTATGAATCCAACAGTCAGAATATCTCCTAAAATATTCATCTTGGGATTCAGACTGCAAAAAACTGTTTATTCAATTAAAAAAAAAAAGACAGAAAATAACAGATATCCTCTTACTAGGCTTCTGTCAGAGAATAAAAAGCCTTTTTTTTCAGTGGTGTCATCTCTTGCCTTTGCTGAGGTTTTTGCAACCTAGACTTGTCTCTGTTTGCAACCTAGACTTGTCTCTATTTTCCCCTTTTCCTTTTGAATTTGATATGGTTCACATATTTGGTTCTTTCATCAAGCAGAACACAGTATCAAGGCAGTTCTTCCCACATGGCTCCCTGTGCTAATGTCCCCTCCATGACCATAACAGCCTGATTGTCTGGCAAAGCCCCTCATCTGATGATTGTTTGTATTTGTTTAATGTTATTGCAATTCTCTAAACAGTTTCCACACACCCAAGCTTTGGTTATATCCTCTACATTGTGGGTTTATTATCCTGTCTGTATTTTCTGTTGAACTTTGCACTGTTTAAACTTGAAACTCCCTGGTGCTGATGAGACTTCTCTTGGAATGGAAAGTTTTAAGCCAGCCCCTCCATAATTTTAAGTGATAGCATGAAAGAAATGGGAAGCTGATTTATACAGCCCAAGAACAACTTATCTTTGTATAGAAATCTCTGTGTGCTGTGATAGCAGAGAATTCTTATGGGAGTGTGAAGTAACCTGCGCAGTATTTGGGGCAAAACTGCTGATGGTGGGAGAAAGAAGTGTTTCCTACCACTTCTGTTTTCATATGGTTGAAAACATTGTTGGGCACTATCTGTTGACTGAGATGCTGCCTTGATCCGTTTGGCCTCAGAGACCAAGAATAAAAGTACCAAAGGCTTAACATGACTCAGTTACAGGCAGTTTTTTGCTACACTGAATAATGAGACATTTTCACCCTATCTACATGTTAGCTTTGGCTTAACAGTTCAGGAGGATGATCCAGAAAATAGCTCTCCTGCCTTACTAATTTCAGCAAACATTTATTTATGTTTATATAAACTGCATATAGACTGAAATTCATTAAAATAATAAATATAATTCCCTCACATGCCACATGTTTTCTGCAGTCTATCATTATTTGTTTCTCTGTGTGTTTAAAAGAACACTAAACAGAAATTCTAGTCTGGGCTTTTTTTCTTGTGCATGATTCTCCCTGTGGTGTGCTATTCCTACATTCCATTCCCACAGGAGGTTTTCCGCTTTGGAGAGTGGTTGTAATCCTGTAACTATTAGGGTAAACCTATAAACATCATGATAAACTGGTCTGATCACTAATCAGCACTCAGCATTCCCCAGGTGGAACAACACCTGTTCATTTGCATGTGGGGAATATGCAGTGAAACTATTCCTGTGACAATAAATAATGTTTGGTTAGTTTTGAAATTCTAAACATACAAAGAACTGAGGAAAATTCTGGGTGCATAATTCTATTAAACATGCCTGTCTTAGTCTGTGTTGATAAGAGTTGATAAATGCTGATGCTACACTGGCCAGATTAATTAGGGAATACATATCTGACCAATAGAAACAAGAAAGACACCTGCCATACAGGAGCGTTTTAAATTTGGTTCCTCCTTTAGGACTGGATGACAGATTATAAGGGAGGAAGACTTAGCCTCACTCATGTAATCCTGCTATGATCCTTCATTAAACAATCCAGAGTGATAAAGAAAAAGCAGGAGGAAACTTTTATAGAAATTTTACCCCTCTTAGGCATCCCTACTTAAACCTTCAGGTTTGTTGATCATGTTTGAAGATCTGTTACACTACATGCCTCTTGGCCTTTACCCTTCTTCTCTAGGCCACCTCTGGATCATATTAATTGGTTTTGTTAGTGTTCTGTTGTGTTTATATTTGAGTTTTTGTTTGGTTGATTTTTTTGTTCAGTTTTTTTCCTTCTTAATTTGAAGTGTCTAATTCAGACTTAGTTGTAAGTTTCAGCAGTCAGATTTAAATATCTCGGCCATAATGTTCATACTGCACTGAAATATTGAATCTGTTCTCGCTAACAAGGCAGTTTTTCACACATTAAAGGAATATGCCGAATGTTGGATCTGTTATACTCCTTAAGTGTTGGATCTCTCCCCTACTCAGAGCAGCAGTCCTCATCACAGATTGCAATTCAAGAGTAAAATATTGAAATTCTATTGAATCACATGGATTCTCCCCATGCATCAGTTCTTTAAAAAAATCACAAAAAACAAAGCTCAGTTAACCCCTAGAGCCTGAGAAAAAAATTTCATTTTGTTTAAAGAAAATGGGCCTTAAAGTACTATATTAATTTTTAGCTTTATGTGTCCTCTACAAATATTAGGGGAGAGAAAGAGCCAACACGACCAGTAGTTGTATATAACATGAACTGCCTATTCCTTCCCTGTATTTTTTCAGGTAAGTGTATGCACCACCTGTGCCTGTGCTCAGAGCTTGTGTAAAACCAATATGCCTATTAGCTTTCTGTAAACTCTGTTTATATGGTCTCCTGGACCTCTTAATGAGAAATTTAATTTACTGATTAAATACCTCAGCTCTTTTATGGGTAAATGATAGAATTCTGTGCTTCAGTAAAACTGAGGTAATAATGCATCTTTACAAAAAAGTGATGTACTTGGAACTTTAGGATACTACTTATAAAAATTAAAACCTTCTAAAATAGAATTTTTAGTGAAGTAGCAGACAAAGCTGTGCAAGAAGTATCATTAAAAAGCAACATTACTGGGTGATTAGACTTTGTTTTTAGAGTTAACAGTACTGAGTTGCACATACATATTGATGCAGTTTTCAAAGTCAATAAATAGTGCTTCAGCTCCTGTATAGAAAGAGGATGTTGCAGAAATAATTATGACATGATGTGATAATCCCTACCTTAAAAAAAAAAGAAAAAAAAAAAGAAAAAAAAAAGGCAGCAAAGCAAAACAATACTGCAGTGTTCTGGCCATCAGGAAACCACAACAATGCTCCCACCTTTTTCCTGTGGCTTACCCAGAGTTCCTTCCAGGCGACAGAGATAACTGACTGCTGCAGACTGGATCCTGTGCCAAATGAAAATAAAGTAATTTTTTGTTAAATTTATATCTGATTAAAAATGAATCTTAATAACACCTGTTTTGACACTCAGTTTTACTGAGTGTCAAAAAGTGAGTGATTTACTTCAGCTAAAATAACTCCTTGTAACTTTAAAATTGCCTTATTTCTTACTGTGAGTGTTACTCCAGAAGGACAACGACAAAAAAATTACTTCATTTTGTAAATTCGTATCTCATAAACTAACTGTGATTGAACAAGAAGGTTGTTCATCTCTGTTTCTGCTTAAGAAAAAGCTACTTGTAGCTAGCTTTTATGATTCTCTGGAACTTGAGTATTCACGAAACAGCTCAATTTGCCAGTAATGCTTTTCGAAGTGCATGTGACTTAGAGAGACCTCTCACAGTATTTGAAATGCAGATGTATTCCCCTACATGTGATCTTCTGGGGTTGTATATGTACCTTTATGGACATCCTCCAATTCTCTGTGCATCCATGTGTGTGTTTTACTGTCCACCTCCGTTCTCTGGGTAGGGTGGAGCTGGAGCAGCTCTCCAGCCAAGGCTGCTGCAGCACATGAGTTGTAGCTTTAGAGGTCCTTGGTGTCTTGCCTGGAATGAGGCCATATTTATCTGTTTAGGAATGGTATTTAGATAAAATGCCCCATCACTGCAGTGCTGTGCAAGCATGTCTCTGGGAAGTGCTGCAAGGATTAGGAACTGGCTGTGACATCAGGGTGCAAAGAAATTCTTGCTGGGCAAGAAGGAGCCTCTCTGGTGTGTGGGGGTGATGCTGGGATCCACAGGGCCTGACTGTGGTTCCCGTCAACACACACACACACACTGTTATTTCATGCTCTCCTTACACACAGATAGGGAATTCTTTCTAGTCCCTTGTTTTTAGCTCAGCTCAATCAGTTAATTTCCACAGGCATTTTGCAGGGTTATTTATGCTTCAGCCTGTACTTAGCAGCCAAGTTGGTTTTTTTTCTTTTCTGACTGGCTACTAATGAAAAATAAGTCAATTTATCCTCATCAGTTAAACTATAAATACAGAGAAAATGGAGTAAAAATGTCACCACATGGAGATGGCTTTGCTTTTTTCCATTTCCTAAATCCTGGTTTATGTAAACTGAAATAAATATTTATAAAAAATGCAGGGCATATTAACCCTCTTTTTAAAACTATTTGGATTAGCTTGTGAGATGTAACTATTGATAACACAGTTTGGTACCTTTGCAAGTAGATTTACTTTGTATGGCAATGTCTGTCATTAAGTTTTAAAATAAATGTTGTGTTTTATTTGAGCTGTGTAAGAAAAGACTTTGTGAACCACCAAAAAAGAGAAAAGTTGTCAGAAGAAGGTTAATTTTAATAGTATATTGTGATTTAAAAAAAGGAAAATGTCTTAGTTGCAAGCCAAAACTCATCCCCAGAGTAAGCGGAATTAAAGAAGACAGACAGGAGGGACTTCATGGAATGTGTGGAGATGTTCTGTCCATCCAAACCATATGCAGGAGGCAGAGAGTGTCAGTGCAGGTGTGCAGGTCAACTCCCTGCCCCTCAGCATGTAGGGCTGTGAGGAATGAAGCCGCTGATTGTCTCGATCAAAGCCTCTCTCAAAGGGGCTGATCCTGCTCCTGTTGAAATCAATGCCAAGGCTTCCCTATATTTCAAATGAACAAGGTTAAACTCTTCATTACATGCCCTGGAGTTTGTCCTCTGGTGCGACCACCTTGTGCCATCTCATCCTCACAACTGGTATGTCTGCTGTTGTAAGTGTGCAAACCAGAGGAGAGCTTTGGGGCTTTTTTTTTAAAGTATACAGTGAGGAATTTCAGCATCTTATGATGTTTTTAATAATTAATTGTCAAAAAACACAAGAAAAATAGATTGAGCATTAAAGAAAATTTGCAAGCCATTGAAGAGCTGCAAATAGAAGCAACGCCTGTATTCTACCTTTAGCTATCAGTATAAAACTCATCAAAGTAAACCAGTTTTATTTAGACATCTGGAAAATGTACTTTGACAAACATCCACTTGATGACTGTCAGTGTCTTATAAAAAGACTTTGATATCAGAGATCCACTGAGACTGTCAGAATAAACTGCTTGGTTTTTTTTCTTTTGACAGAAGGATGTTTCTTAGCCATGATTTGTATTGTCTGGATGATATGTTTTTAATATCTCAATACAAAGGATTATTTTTACAAATGTTTTTGTATCTACTTGTACAAAATGTCGTGACATTAAGAAGATATATTTACAAGTTAAGCAAACTAGAAAAGCAGAGTCTGTATTCCTGTTCCTTCCAGCGCTCTTAATTTTTCTGTCCTCAAGGTTAATGGATAACGATTTTAAGACTTTGTATTTTTGATAGACTCGCAGAGCTTCAGTAATCTATCAAAACCTCATTTCAAGCAGATGAAGAGAATACAGTAATAATGTCAGTATCTGAAGGGTGGGTGTTAATAGGATGGAGCCAGGCTGTGCTCAGTGCTGCCCAGCAATAGGAAAAGAGGCAGTGGGCAGAAACTGATGCCCTGGAACTTCCACCTGAATATAAGAACTTCTTTACTGTGACCACACATAGAAAAGGTTTCCCAGAGAGGTTGTGGAGTCTCCCTCACTGGAGATATTCAAGAAGTATCTGGATGCAATCCTGTGCCATGTGCTCTGGGATGGCCCTGCTTGAGCAGGGAGGTTGCACCAGATGACCCACTGTGGTCCCTCCCAATCATACTCATTCTGTGATTCTGTGATGCTCTATTTTGAGTGATATTGTTTCCTTGCATTTAATGATATTGAATTATGTAGAGACAGAACAAAATGCAGTTGATTCTGTTACATATTTTAGCCTTTCTACAAAAGGCTTTTCATCAGCCATAATCCAGCCTACTTCACCTTAGATAGAAAGGACTGTTTGAGGCAGTAGGTATAACAGCAGATGTCTAAAACAGCTTTTTCCTCTTGGCTTTATTTTTTTTTTTTTTCTTTTAATCCAAAAAGGAGGTGCTGCCTTGCAGTGTTACTGGAGATGCTGAATACATTAAAGTGGGAAGATGAGAGGAATGCCTTGTGGGGACTTCTTGTAAACATGCAGCATGATTGCTTTTTATTGGAAAAGGCATTTCTGCAATGTTCTGTGCAGGGCTGTAGTGCCATAGATATGTTGAAAATGCTATGAAAGCCTTAACTATTTAATTCTCATAATCCATCTGCGAGCACTAAGTGATTAGTTGCAGTTTATCCCAGTATAGATGCTGATGTTGCTACTTGCATAATCCTGCCTTGCAAGGTCCTGCTGGAGATGGCAATGCCCATGCTCATTGTGGCTCTCTAGATTAATAAGAGAGCTGGCAGGGTGGCCCTGGCTAAACAGAAAAGTCTGCAAGAGATGAGCGTTTGAAACTGGTTGGAAGAGTAATAGTGTAGTTTCTTGATGGCTACAAGGGTGGTACTGCCTAATTTCAGGCACCAGATTTAGGAGTATAATTTCCTGTTTTATCATTAGGGAACAGAGACTTCTCATGTATATGAATTACATTAAGAGGAAAACTAAATCTTAGGATATATATGTATATAAATATATATATGTATATATGTGTGTATATATATGTGTGTGTGTGTGTGTGTATATATATATATATATATATGTGTGTGTGTGTGTATATACCCTCAGCCTTGCTCACACAGTCTGGTATTTGCTTAAAGGTAAGTTTCTGCACATGTGTTTTTCTGGTAGCAAAGATATGCCCTGGCCATTGTCCCAGGTTTGGGAGAGCACATTGTTTTGCAGAAAGGCATTTTAGAGACAGATAAAATAAATACAAGAATCTTGAAACATTTTGTTTTAGGAAGGGAGACTGCCTTGGAGTGGATATCCTGTATGGAGTCAGGAAGGTATAGGAGGGTACAGGAGATGCTGTGCTTGCAGTGGCTGTAGATCTAGAAATGGATAACAGAGGGGTGGGGGGAGGGAAGTTAGTTGATTTCTTGCTTATTCTCTTAGACACAGAGGCTATTTTTGTCTAGCAAATATCAGTTCATCAGTATTATAAAGCAATCCTACTAAGGAAGTACCCTTTTTGAAAGTTTTTGTTTGCTACAAAATTGCAGAATGTTTGGTCAACATTACTTCAAAAATGATTTTTTTTCATTATTTCGCTATTTACTTTCAGGATGGCTAAATAAGCATTCAGTTCCTGTCTGAAATACTACACTATTTTAGAGCAACTGTTTGTGGTACAGGCAATTACATGATAGAATTCACTCCTTTAAGGGTGGCTGTTCAGGGAATCACAGGTATCAGCATACAGGACACAACTAGCATTGGCCATAGCCTTAATATTGGATTAAACAAGTTTGAAGGAGGCTATTTATACCATTAAGGAGGTGCTAGAGAGTTACTAGAAATAAGTGTATGCTGCTAAACTTTGTCCTGCAAGGTATTAATACAAGCTATTTGACTAGGTGGAAAGGCTTTTAGTGCTGTGGACCGGGTTCAGTGAAAATTGCTTTTATGTTTGTGGTAGTTGTGTCCTGGATGTATTGACTGGTTTCTTTTTGTGGCTATAAGTGTTTGAGCTCACCAACACGTATTTTGAGGGAGGAGTTGCTTTCAGCTGATTTGGATGGGTTGCTTTCCTTCACCTAGGGATCCTGTTCTTCCTTTCTACCTGCACATCTTTCTTGAGGGAAGTGGCCTCCTCTGCTGGTCATTCTATTTTAATTTCAAATATGTGAGAGAGAACTAGTATCCTCGAGTATTTTCCTTTTTTTTTTTTTTTTTTTTAAATCCTCAGAAATGATCTTCAGTTGTTTGTTTTGGCAAATGATTCCTGAGAAAGGATCTGTGAGAGCAATTGTTACTATTATATTAGCTTCCTCTAAGTTAATTGTAGCACCACCCTCAAGTCACCTCCTTTCTCTGCTTTTGGTCTTCTTGTCTGCTTCTACTCTGGTTTCCTTTGATGTTTTTTTGTTCTTGTTACCTGTTTATATCTTTTTGTCATCTTTTCAATTATGATTTTTCATCCATCAACTCACTGCTTTTCTAAGCCAAGCCAAAAAACTGCAGTAGTTTGCGCCTACACTCACACAGAGATTTAAATCTTCAAGCTCTGACTGTAATTTGTCTGCCAGTTCTCACCTTTTTTCCCCTCTGTATGAACAGCCTGTGTCTTTCCAAATTCCAATTTTGGGATGCTTTTCTCTTCCCTCATCCCAGTTTAATTCCTAGGAGGAATAAAATCCTGACTCCACTGCATGCTCTTTGCTACAGAGCAGTGCCCACACTTTTCATCTCTGTGACTCATAGCGTACAAAATTAGTGCCTGTGAAGCTCGAAGAGCAGGGAGAAGCTGCAGCTCCCCAGAAACACTGTAGCTTAAGCTACTGCTCTCACTGAAGATGGTGACTTTCTTCTTTGGGCTTGTCCCTGTTGCCCACCCTGTCTCTTTTCCTTATGCCAGAAGAAGCATTTGTGTAACTTTCCCAGATCAAGAAAAGATTTCAATTAGAGCAACTGAGGAAAAAGAAAGACTAATTTTGATTGGTTTTGTGTGTGTCAAATGCAAATATTTTTGGCTTGATTTTTTTTCCCCTTCTTTTAAGGAATTTCAATATTTTTTTCCAATTTTTGTTTTCATGGATTCTGGGATGATAGAGACTACTTAAATGCTGTGTTCAGTGTCAGTGAAAATGTGCAAAATTTTACATTATACATATTACATTCAGGTTTTCCTGTGGTACCCAGAGACTTGCCAAAACTAGATTCGTTGGGAATTTTCCTGGTCTCCAATGAAATCTCACATCAGCTACAAATTTATTTTTAAAAAAAGAAAAAAATATTTTTTTGCTTTTACCACACCATTTAAGAAACAAATGTTACTAACTCACAGAAGGTTCCTGTTTGGAAAGTATATCAGTCATAAACAGAAGATGAGAAACTTGGTGTATTCAGAGCATTATGTCAGCAACTGTAGCTAACAATGTAGTTTTGAGAATAATTTAGAACACAGGATAAAACTTATTGGGGTAATTTCCATCTAAATCCAAACTAGTCTCCTTATTCAACTTAACTTTCAAAACTGTTTTTTTAACAATTGTGTACCTCATGTAGTTTCATGTATTCAGTGTTTAATTGTTATGCAGAAAACTTACACTTGGTACAGATAAAAATACTTAAGGGTCCAAAAAGTTAATTTTTCAGATTTTGATTTATCAATGTATATATACATGTGCATGTATGTATATATATGTATTTATGCATATGTATACACTGTTTCAGAAATATAGCTAGCAATATGTTTTTCTGCTAGATGAAAAAACACCCAGTAGAGCAGGGTGTAAGTAGTCTGTAATAAGCTAAAATAAATCATCCAAAAAAGCTGAGGTGACCATATTTTATTCAAAGCTGCATAACTGCCCATTTTGGAATTATGACATAATAGATATTTATAGCTGTCATCACAGTTTTTTTAATTCAACTGAATTTTAAAACACTTGAAACAGTACATGATATTCCTTTTTGGTTAGGGGTGCTTTCCTGCAAATTTAAGTCAGCTCCTAAATGCTAATGCATGAGTTAGTTATAGTTCAGTTGAATTTTAACAAGTGTATGGATGGCATGTTTCTGTGAAATAAAATTCAGTGTAACTTTCCAGGGTTCTTGCTCTGCCAAGAAATATGTAATTTCCCATGCTAACTGTATTTAATTGTTGGAGGATATCTTGTGGTTTCTAGTGGTAAAAATGGAAAAATATGCCAAAATTGGTCAGGCTAGGTAATACTATTTGAGCTCTGTCCACCATAGCACAGAGTATCTCCATCATTCCTTCTTCCTTGTGGCAGGAAGACAGCCAGGGGGGAGACCCAGTGATGCTTATTTTCTTTCTGTCCTACTTGGGAGTGCAGATGTGGATCCAGAGCAAAAGGATCACTTGTTAGCCCCAGCTGGAGGTTATACACATTTAAATATGTGTTTTGTCTCTAACTCCTTTCTGAAAAACCATTTCCTCTTATAAAAAGGATGGCTTTTGATTTCAACTGGAATAAATTCTCAGAAATGGGTTGGAGTGAACAAACATTAGCCAGCTGCAACGATTGTGTGGTGCTTCTGCAGTACAATTGGGTAAAGAGAGGGCGCTGAGTGCAGGCTGGGGTGCAGTGTGAGGGAATGAGGGAGAAGTGGATGATGGAGCTCACTCAGCCCTGCTCCTGGCTAAGCTGTTCTACCAATGACCTCTTAAGCTCCTGGTTCTTGTCAAGGCGGTCCCCCTCAAGCCATGCCCACTCTTTTAGTTGCAATAGCACATATTGAACCCTTCCACAAACTGATTTGCCTTGCTAAAGAAACAGAAGGCTACCACAGCAAACCAAGAGACAAATCCCTGCAGCGTTTTGCCAGGGGAATGGCTTTCTTGGCCCACGGAGGAGCTGGATGAACCCAAAAGCAGGAACTGGGGAGCCTGCAGAGCCATTAGAGAAAGGGAAGGAGGCTGAAAGGCTACTCATTTTGACACAAGGCACTGTTGGACAGGCTCATCTGTGCTGCTTAGCCACACTCTCAAAACAGGATTTATGGCATCCAGGACACTCTGCAGGGAACCTGCCACCCGAGACACCAAGAAAGACAGGAGGAAAATCAGGACCTGTAAATCCTGTCTTTGCTTTGTTCTCCAGGGAAACACTTCATTAGGGCTGTTGGCTCAAATGCTTCTTGGAGCAGCCATGTGTCCCTTACTGGCCCAAATTTACTTCTTTGCTTAAGGTGCTGGTGATGCAGAGGTTCCTCAGCTGTCTTGCTTATGCGGTGCTAAGGGGCCTGGAGAGCTACATCTGTGCTTACCAAGCAGGGTGAGGCTGGATAAGAGACTCTAGACCACAGGTGAGGGGGCAGGGCACTCACCTGAAGTGGGGAAATCTGGGATTCAGCCCTGTTCCCAGCAAACTGACCACAGCTCTGATTATATGCAGAAGAAGAGACTTCTGCAAATAAGAGGGGTGAGATTCACCTGACCAAATGTGGATGATAACTTCTGAGTCACTTTTCTAGGCTCCATGATCTATGATCACTGGAGAGAAACAGGTTTGCATAGAAATCAACTCTCCTTCCAATGTGGACATTTGAAATAGACACAATGAATTGCAGTTTCTGAGCATCTCTTTCTCTCAAACTACGGGGAATTTAGAAAAGCAGTGCATGTGTAGATGGCTGCACCAAAGGAGCCTGGTTGACATAAATGTTGCAAAAGGTAACTGCGGAATTCAGGGGTATTTTGAGAACACTTCCAAATTCTATTGCTGAATTTTCCTATCAGCTTCTAAGCGATTTAGTGGAACTAGGTCATGATACCTTACAGGATAGAATATTTCTTTTCCAGAATTTAATGATTTTTCCCATCCAAATGTCTCAAAAACCTATACATATCGCTATAAAAGATGTGGCCATGATCCAGATGGGTTGGTGTCAGGGATTGTGGCATATGAGTAAGGTCTACACAGTACCAAATACCAATGGCAAATAAAGACTTCCCTATCCTCCACTGATTATCCATGGGCATACAGTGGCATTGCTGTGGTATTTTCCTATCAATGTCATTCTCCAATTCAGAATTTAGGTTTAAAATCAACATTTGCATTTTTCATCAAAACAGTAATAGTTCAGTAAAAAGGGGCTGGTAATTTTAAGAAGGAAAATGATCCATTATTAAAACATCAGATAAAATGAATTAATGAGCAACTAATCAGATTTAAGTATTCTGTATTTATATATCTCAGTGTACTGCAGTACCTTTCAACCAAATGACAGTTGCTTTACAGTGACTATGGTAGCAATCATAACAAAGCAACAGGTGAAAACCGCAGTAATTTAATTTATTAAACTTCAAACATTAATTTTCCCTGTATTTGAGTCATAGTTTTCTGAAAGAATAACAGAAAAGTTGTGTTTGTTATTGGAAGTTGTTCCTTCATAGAAGCTTTGGTTTAGCTTTTTAAAAAATTTTATTTTCTAAGCTTCACACAGTGGTTTGATTCTGATTTAGTTAATGTTCAGCCTATTCAGAAGGGTAAAATTACTGGGGTGAACTTTATTGCTGTAATGGAGGTCTTGAGAAATTTAAATTGAGAAGTATTCTAATGCATCTCAGAAGAATATTATCTGCCTCGCTTCTGAATGCTTTGCTACCATGTGCAGAACATGGCACATAAGTGGCTTTTGGGGCTCAATTCACTTATGCAAGTGTTTTTCCTTGCCATCTCTTAACACAACAGAAAGACACTTGAAGCCTTTACTTGGGGCTTATCTTTATTCAAAATTTAAATGCAAAGAGACCAAAGTCCATCACAATGCACCTGCAGGCTTTTTTTTTTCTTTCAACTGTAGACATTGTAATGATTTTCAGAGAAAAATTCTGTTGACAAGGAATTGCTGAAGTGAAGTTTTGCAAAATTCTATTGTTTAAGATAGAGCCAAGATTAATTTAAAAAAAATATTTTTGCAACGGGTTGCAGGTAAAAATTGTTTATAAGCTTATATTAGCTAGTCAGGGAACATAAACTTTATTCTGTGCTTTACACAGACTGTTCTACAGTGCAAATGTTGAACTGCATCTAACAAATTAGCTAAGGAATATGCCCTGTGAACAGTTGCAGACATTATATGCTGAGATGTGCTCAATACACTGTTCATTGAGCAGCTCTGAAGAGTCATAGTAATAATAATAATAATAGGAGCCTATTTGCAGACAGTTGCAAGCAGGAGAAATGGCTAAATGCTTCAGTTAAATTATTCCTTATTTGCCTTGTCATACTGTGTGGTAACAGTTAATAATACAATGTGTTTTAGTAATGGGTTGGGTTTTTTTTCCTGCATTACTTCCTGTGTCCAGATTATTCTCTTCCATTAGCCCATTCTCAGTGGTTTATTTGTTTGTGGAGTCCATCCAATGGTTATAGGCTGACTTGAAACTTGGCTTTCCTACTATATCCAAGTGATGAAGTAATGTCTATTGTGGACATTTTTCCAGCAGATCTACTAGAGGGTTTTAATGCTACTTTATTGAAGTTCTTCCTGGAGGCTTGGTAATAGCTGTGCTGAGTATCAAAGCTGAAGATGGATATGGACCTTGGACCTTCCTTACACATTTCAGAGAATTTCTAACCTCATTTTCTGATCTTTAATATTATAAGATACTTTAACAAATATTATGATTGAGATTTTCAAATAATCAGACTTAAGATAGTATTAGGTCAGATTAAAATTGCATCACTTGAAGTTCAAATATGAGACTTTACACCTCACTAAGTTTTCCTATTTGTATTTAACTCATCTATTACTTTCTGCAGAGAAAAGTATTTAAGCTTGTAGAAAAACATGTCTTCTCTGAGCTGTTTATAACATGCTGATTAATGTAATGTGTTACGAATAATGTTGTATTCAGTTGTTTGGGGTTTTTTAAACTAAATCAGTTCATGTCAGATTTTATGAAAATGCTAACAGCACAAAGTATATTCAGATACATCCATCTAAAAGCAGAGGAACATTGTTCAGTAGAGTGAAGCAAGAGGAATTTCAGTGTATGCTGTAGATATTGCCACTTGCATAACAATTCACCTCTCTCCGTTGCTAGTGAATATTCATATTCCCATAGTAAAGGCCTTTGTATTTACTGTTCTGCCGAAGTGCGAGATGGCATCCAAGCCCTCTAGTGTTTTATCGGAGCAGACATGTCGTTTGCAATGTTATTCTAAGCCTCCCTGAATAGAACAAGCTGAGATGAACAATACTCTTGTATACCTCTCCTAAAAGTCCTTAAAATGTAATGTGATATTGACTCCTTCATAACTGCCTTTTTTTGTAAAATCCCTTACACTGACTTGACTTGGAATAAGTGTGAAGGTGGGGGGAAGGGAGAGAGCAAGCTTTTCTGGACCCTGAGCAGACCGTATTTGTAGGCCAGAAAGCAACCTGGGAATCACCTGCATTAGAAGAAATAGATTCTAGCACGCAGGAGGGAACTATTACACAGAAAACAAATTACAGAAGTTATACATGAGTCCATTCAAGGATTCTGCCTTCTGCATATGTGGAGTACAAACTTTCCAACAGCCATCACTGCCTGTCTGTAGAAGCACAGCTTGTAACTGTGAACCATAGACTGCTTAAAAATAAGTAATCAACGTGATTCCTGGCAGTGTGCCCTGCTCTGGCTAGTCCTGCCTTCATGGCTGTTCCCTTGCTTCTTATACCATCCTTCCTACCTGTGCTCTCCCCCAGGCCTTCCCATTCTTACCTCAATTTTTCACGTGCTTCATCTTTTTCAGGAAATCAACAGCCCCTGGTACCAACAGTACCTCAGGGGCCGTGGTTGTTTGCCTCCTCTTCTCCCTCCCCTGCTGCCTTTTTTCTGTCAGCTCATTACCTCGGCAGGTTAAGTAACACCCAAAAGTTACATGCAAATTTTAGTACATCACATTTACAGCTGCATTGGCTACTTTTCACTAAAGAGGTCCCATCGGACTGATCTGGACACAAAGCAGGATAGCACTAGGTGCTCTCTCTGTTTTTGAGGGGGCTGTTTTCTCTCTGGAACAGCGTGGCTGCTCTCTGAGCGTTCTGAGATGCAGTTAAGTTTCATGCAAAGCCTGAAATTAGGACTATCCAGGTTAGATCCAGACATGAGGCAAGGATTCAGCGCAGCTTCAGATGCTTCAAATGTTTCAAAACAGATGTAAATAACTTCTGTCTTGAAAGAGATTCAAATCCATCTGCATAGTCACCCTTATCAGTTAGCTCGTTCTCCTACAGTTAATTTGTACAATGTTTGTGTGCAAATAGGGCTTTAAAGTGATCAGACAGTATAATTAAGCAAAACTGTACTTTAGAAACACCTAGTGAATTTCTTCTTCATCTTGGTGGGAAAAGAGATAACAGCCATCAGGCCTCACTCTTTAGAGTGACAGAGTTGTATGACTCTGTAGCTGCTCTTCAGTGCCTCTCTAATCAAGGTGCTTCTCTTCAGATCACAGTTGATGCTTTCGGAAATCATCAGCCTTCAGTGCGCTGCAAGGACTGGGAATGCAAACATGGAAATAACAACCTGTTGTTCTGATGGATTGTTGTGAGCCATGAAGGGGCTGGTGAATGTACAAAATCAGAAGGGTGCTGGAGGGTTTGTTTTTAACTGTGCCAGAAAGGGCTGAGCTGGTGGTGTGCTTGATCAGGAGGTGCTCGATCCTGAGAGCAGCTCTGCAGCTGAGGGGCTGCCAGTCCAGCTTCAATGATGCAACCCTGCAAACGGCTGAGGGCTTCTCTGGGAGCCATGGGATAGGCATTCAAATCCCAGACAGACAGACACCACTAGGCAGTGTAAGGTAAATACTCGATTGCTTTTATCCACTGTCCTTATTACGTGTATTCCCAAATATATGAAGGCCGAGTTTTTGTTCTCAGACTGTGTGGTGACTTTTGTGCACCATCTGTATTCACTGTATTCCTTCTATCTGTATTCGCTAGAAATATGCCATTACAGGTAAGTCATGTTTATTCAGGTAGTTATTCAGTGCTTGTTCCCTAATGAAAACCTCATTGCCACAGGTTTCTGTCAGGTCAGGAGCCATTCAGAGCAGCAGATGGGAGCCAGGTGTCTCATTCCAGTTAGATTTCTTTGGCTTTTGTGTATGGCAACTGTGATCCTGTTGGGTATCCTTTTTGCTAGTATATTTGTTATATGCAAGTTAAAGTACTGATTTTGTAGAGTAAAATACTGGTTGTTGCTATCAATAAAGATAATTTTAATAATTATCTTCCTGTAACATTTTAGTTTTGCACCGTGACAGGGTTATATTTGCTATTTGATTTTTTTGCATACTGTTAGTTTGGATCTGATTTTTCTTACTTTATTACAGTATTCAATAACCACTATATTTTATAAATATAAATGACTGATGACTTGAAAGACTTGAACGGGACACTATACTTGCCATTTGTTGGAACCCTGTATTTTGGAAAATAGATTTCCATTATTTTGTCAAGCAAACTTGGAGATAAAATGCTCCTACTTGTAAATGAACAGTGTAACTTACCTTGGCTAGGAGTGTTACTTGAGTAATACAACAGCTTTGATTTGTGTGTCTTGCATGGGTGATACTTCAATCAAAAATAATGATTCTTAGAAGCTTCTTTCCTTGCCCTCAACACTTCAGCACATAGAAGAACTCATTTTACAGACTTATATATATATACAGTTATGGTGTAAAGATGGGGTGTGTTTTAGAGAGCACCAGCTGCCTCTGATGCAAGAGAAGGGGAATGCAATTGCTTCTGTAGAAGTCTGTACATATTTGCCAGAATTTATAAGTGTTTACAAGTAACTGGTCTTCACAGAAGCAGGGCCCTCAGGGAGTGCTAGGCCCCCATCTGCTGGAGAGTTTTATGTCAATTCTGGTGATTTTTAGGTTATTTTTCCTGCATTTTTCTCTAAGAATTATCATCACTTGGCTTACTTACTTAAATGCTGATAGTGCCTGGAGAGGCAAAGGCCTTATTGTTTGGAGTAGTCTACATACATATGGTGAGAGACAGTTGCTCTCCCAACAAGTTTTCCATCTAAATAAACAAGGTTAACAGGGCTGGGAAGAAGCAGTAACTCCCCATTTCACAGGGGAAGTACCAGAAAGTGAGAGGAGCTGAGCAATGAGCCCCAATCCTGACAGGCACCAAAACGTTTGCTCCTGGCAGGGCCAGAGGGTTTTGGAAAATATTTTCAAGTTGAAAACAGTTGGAAACGTACTTCAAGAAAAATAAACATTGCAATCTGCTTGGATAGCTAAGCAGGAATGACACAGAACTTGGTATCACAGAGGTTCGGGGATTAAAGGCTTTCAACTACTTTTATGGCCTTTCGGGGGTGTTCTGTGGCCTCCTGAGTACTTTTGGTAGCTTAATTTGTGGCTTTTCCTTGTTGTAATGCTGCCTAGAGCTGGGCCTTTGACTGGAGTCTCTCGACTGTACTTACACAGCAAACATGTGACTAAAGTCTAAGTGTGAAATGATCTGTTCCTTGCTGGTTTTGAGGAGCCTGGGAAGGTAGCTGAGATGCCTGTCTTGCTGTTTACAGAGAAGGCTTGCCTGGGGACACAGATGGGGACTCTTCCTAGGATGCTGCTTGTCTTCTATGCACTCTTGGTTGGATGACATAGGAGAAGGTAACCAAGACAATGAGAACAGTCAGGCTTGTACAGAAATCCCTTCCTTTACTCCATCTCTCCCCCAGCATGGGCACTGCAGAAAGCAGAAATGAGAGGGCTCCTGGAACTAGCCTTACAGCTCTTGGCAGCCACCTCAGGGCAGTGTGTTCCAATGGCTGGAGTAAGATTAATTGCATACTTGAATTCTGCACACATCTTTAAGGGCACCTCTAATTATGAATGCATTACAGATTACAGTTAAGATTGTAACATTGGGAATGTTTAAAAACAGACATTTGTCATCACCAGGGAAGCCTTTAAAGAGGTAATTCTTATATTACTATTTCTTCTTCCATGTAGGAATTGTAGTGGGTGCAGAGGGAAAATCTCTGGTACAGTAGAGGAAAAACCTCTCTGTCCAGTGGAGACAGCATTTCCAGGGGAAAGCACCCAGGTTTGGGGATTCTTTGGGAAATACATTGTTTTTCTTCTATCAGATCTAAAACATAGCTCACAGCCCTGACCAAAGAAACTAGTGTGAAGCTGAGCCCAAATTGTGCCAGCAAAGAGTGTCACACAGTGTAGTTTGAAGAGACTGGGTTATCATGTTGGGCTGATTTGCAGGGAAAATGAATATTTTGGTAGAAATGCACATTTAGTAGAATCCTATTTATTGCTTCAAATTAAAGTAATTTTGAAAGTGGATTGATTTACCTGTTTCCTCTGAAGTCCTGCTTTCATTCTCTGACCCGATGTGGTGTAGAAACAATCAAACCATATCTATATTAAAAAAAAAGAAAAGAGAGGAACTGTACTCAAACCATAAAAATGTTTCTGATTTCTCCAACAGAAGAAAGTCAGTCTTGCCATAAATTGGGTAAACTGCATTTATAGTGCTTATGCCCACAGATTTAGCTTGTAATAGGGAAATGTGCTATGTTTAAATACCCAGAAGGAGTCTGGAAGACAGATTTGTCCTGATAGCTTGTCATTTACCAAAATGGGTAGTGATAATTGGTCACAGGAGACACTAGCAGATCAGCCTTTAGTGACAGTGCTGATAGTTACTGAAAATAAAAAATATCTCATAGTGGAGCTTCAGTGTCTTCTCTGTCATCAACCCAGGCAATGTCCCCAGCAAACACCATATGCATCATTGCCAACTGTGTTTTATCAAAATACTCTTCTTCAATCCCTTTCTTGTTCTTTAAAATATTCTACAAATGTACATATCAAAATTTACATGAATATTAATGAAATTGGAGAAGTGTAAGAGGGATGGATAAACCCATCCTTCCTGCGTTGCTTTTGGCTGTGATGGCTCTGGCCTGGAGTGAAGCAGGCGTATTACTTCTCTACCAGGTATAAGCCTGTTCTCCAAACCTTGCTCCCCTTGATCAGCATTAGATTACTAATTTTCACCTTTTAGCCACCCCATTTGTATCCTGTGCCATAGGATTCTATGTTGCTCTGATGGAGTGGAACAAAAAGAAGAAAATTACTTCTTCAGAGAGTGAATTATCACACTTAACTGAGAATCCACATATCAACAAGCATCCCAAAGTTTCTTAATTAGAACTTTTTGTCTTGCATTGCTTTTAAGTATCATTTATTGCAACTTCCAGGTTATTTAGCTTGTTGTTTTGAGAAAATACAGGGGGTTTTGGGGGCACTGTACACAGCTATGATATAATTGCAGAAATCCCAGGCAAAAGGTTGTATATCATTCTGACTTCTCCATCTACACTTCTGTTTGTCAAATAACTTATAAGAACTAGGTGGTTTTTTTTACTGCATTTTACATGCTTGAATGCCACATCTTAGATGCAGGATACTTATCTCCTTGCTCTGTGCTGCCTTCTCAGCACTTTTAACTAGCCCCTTTCCTGCTTCTTGCAAAGCATGCACAGCACTGCCTGCAATGGATGCTTATATTGCTTAGTTGTAACATTTAGCTGTCTACGGAGCTGCTGAAAATTATATTCAGATGAAGCTAAATTGCCAGCTAAATATTGAATTGAGCAGTAGATAGTGAAGTCCCATGTGGTATTTTATTATTAATCTCATCAGGAGGTTGTGAAAAACAATACCAATAATTAGTCATACCTTCTAGCCCTGTAAACCAGGACATATTGCTTCGATTACCCTTCATAGTATACTTTATTAATTACTTCCTATTTTACTTGTGATGTAAGGAGGATTGCTGGATCTTAATGAAGGTATTATGTGAATTAAATAATGCAATTTGACTGAACAGGGTAAAATTTATTATTCATCACTAAATCATTGCTTGGTATGTTAGTGTGTATGATTGAAAAGGTCACTTTTCTTTTTCTTTTTGGATTAATAAATACTGGAAGATTTAAGAACTTCCTTTTCTGCCCCTTTGCTGATGTTGTTACCCTAGATACAAGGTATTCAGACTCTATGTTATGTTCATATCCACTGCTTCAAAGACACATGACCTGAATGTGGCAAAAAAAAAAAAAAAGTATAATGGTTAGAACTTATCAGAAAACAAAATGAGGCCAGTAGCTAACCTATAATGAAGGTTCTGTTTGAGGAAAGGATCTCTGTACAGCAGAGCTGTTAACATCTCCTAAAGTAAATGGCATTTAGGCATATACATAAACAGATACTCCAGTGTTATTAATCAGAATCAGAAAGTTTATTGAGATTTTTAATTCAGTCAAGATAAAATCTGTGAGCACATTTCCCCTGACTTGTTGTGGATTCAGTAAACTGTGTTTTCAATCACATCATTTTATCTAAAAGTTATTGAGAATAAAAGGTCCAAGGGAGTTCAGTAACATAGACTGCTTCAAGTTCTCAAGACAGCACAAACACTATAAATACATTTATAAATACAAAAAAACTATAAATGTATTTATAGATCTAACTTTTGGGCATTTTACTGAAGACTACTTGATTCAGCGTTTGTTGCAATGTGCTAGAAACAGTTTCTCTGCCCATACGTTTGATGTATGTATGAGTATCAGGTTGGCTGTGTGCTTTGAACTGGTAAATATTTACTTAGGAAGCTGTTGGGTTTTTCTGTAGATATCAAGCTGAAAGGTGGCTACCATAGATCTGATGTGAAGAGAAGTGCCATCTCAAGTCAACCCTCCTCAAAGTAGGCTAGACACTGAGTCCATCTGTTTTACCACAATCTTGCTCCCCACAAGCCACAAATTGCCCTTTTAGGAAAGCAAAGCAAACGTAAGGCAATAATAATCTGCACTGCTCAGGCAAAAGCACTTTTTAAATGGGCTTGCAAACATTGCTGTAAAAAAAAAAACTTCGAATCAATAATAAGTAAAAAAAAACCCAAAGAAGGTATTGTTAAATTTCAATATGATCTATCAGTATTTAAACTTAAGTTTGAAATCCTATCTCTATCTTGAATCCTACAGATTCATTTGTAGAAGGAAAAAACCTGCTTTTTCTCTTCGGAATCTTCAGTTTCTTATTTATTCTTCTGTCTTTGGCACAAATGAATCTGACCCTGATAAACTTAACGTTATATTTTTTTCAAGCAATTGAGGAGAAAGAGGGGTACAAACCAGTTTTCAGGTCTTTAGAAAACAAGCTTTAGTGTTTGTGTACTTTTTTGTTTGTTTTGTCTTAGAATGTTGGGGTTTTTATGACTGTATTTTTTTTTTGGTGAGAGACAGGGCTGATCCGACAAACATTCAAAAGCATTGTAATCTGTATTTATTACTCAGTGGAAAACATAAGGCTGATGGAATGAATTGATAATGCTCTGTATACACACGCTGTATTTACCTAGTTCTGCTTAAGTCTGAATGGAAATTTTACTTATTGTTTAACTAATAATTATATTACCAGCTATATTAGTTCTGGGTATTGGTTTTACACTAGCAGTAAATTTAAGAAATCTTTTTACAACTATTTAATTGTTTATTTCTTTGTTTGTAGATAATATAATTTAAAGTCCTAGCTGAGACACTGAGCTGCCAAGAATGAACACACACCTATACAAACACAAAAATAATACTTTTCTCAGAAAATTCTTTAGATATCAAACCTTGTCTGAAAATTGTATCCACATATATTTAAATATTAAATTTTTAAAATGCTGTAAATAATAAACCACTAATGGTTCTGAATCCAAGTGTCTGAATTTGGAGTAAGATGCCCACTTAGAAGTCCTAATGAGGAATAAAGCTGTAACCACAGTTACAACTTTTAAATTGAGTTGTGGATGCTTAAAGGTATACAGAACCACTGCAGGGGGCAGAACAGGGATCTAAACAGTAACCAGGCACCAGTTAAGTTAGGGAGGCAGAGTCCTGATAAATCCTTCTGTGGTGGGGGTGAATGGTGAAGAAAAGCATCTTTGGAGCAGTGTTGGTTAGGAGTGATGTTCTGTTGCTCATTTAGATCATGAACCTTTTGTCAATACGAACAATTAGTGGGCTAAAGATTCCATTGACCACATGACAAGAATCAATATACACAGTACTTGTTAGTTGTTTACCACAGAGTGTATTAAAGCCTGTAGATTCACCATAAATCCTTTAAAGCTATCCTGCTATGATCCTTGCCACAACATGCATTGACACATCAATAAATCCTTTTGACAAGGGCGATATGTGAAAATCAATACCAGTTTATCAGCTATTTCCATGTAGTCTTTTCTACAGAGGTTTAAAGATCTTTTCCCAAAGCTGTACAATTGACGTGGTGTAGGGACACATCTTGAATCAAATAGTGACCTTGATTAATGCTGTTCACACAAAGAATTTTTTAAATCCCATATAAGGGACATACAACCATTTCTGATGAGGTTCACTGTTTGGAAAGTGCTTTTCAAAGCTTTTACTGAATTTTTTTTTTTTTGGGGGGGGAAAGTGAATGAACTTTGTGTGCACACAGACCATGTTAGGTGCTTTTTTTTTTTTTTTCAAAGGAAAAGAAGTTTCTTCTGGTGATAAAAAAATTGCCAGATGTTTCTGTATCACTGAATTACTTTGTACAACAGAGGAGCCATTGCCACAGGCTGTGCTGTACTTATTCTGNGGTTTTTTTTTTTTTTCAAAGGAAAAGAAGTTTCTTCTGGTGATAAAAAAAATTGCCAGATGTTTCTGTATCACTGAATTACTTTGTACAACAGAGGAGCCATTGCCACAGGCTGTGCTGTACTTATTCTGCTATACAAACTTTATTGCATTATAAAAATAGGTTCAACACATATATTTATAAGGGAAAGTATACAATTTAGGCAGAGTAGAACCATATTTTTAGTTGGTTCTTCTGAAGTGTTTGAGGAACTTTGAACTGATCCTATCGGATTTCAAGTGTCAAACTTCTAAAAATCTAGTCTTCCAGCGGTGGTTATATTTCATGTGTAAATTATAGATTATATATATATTTACAGGGATTCCTTCTATGCATACTGTCCTCCAAATGTATGCAGTAGTTCTGTCCTGAAGTTTTTATGTATTACTATTTCATCAGGAAGTTCTAATTGTCCTGAAGTATGTAAAAACTTTCAGAACCAATGTAGAAACAAAAAAGGAATGTCCTTAGAATATAGAAATATAGCTGAAACAAAACTTAAACAGAAAATAATGGCTACATGAATTACACTAATTGTTATTCTTTTTAATTTAAATATTTTTTTCCTTTCTTGCACAAAAAAATAAATTTTTATTTCCATGGTAGGCAAAACATTAAATTAATTCTGTATCTTGCATTCAGGGGCATATAAGTCATGCAGCAGCTTAAAAATCATCTCAAATTCCACAGAAAGGAAAAGATAAGGAAGCCTAATACACAGGTTTATGGGACTACCTCTGCCAAAGTCAGCTTTGATAGAAGCAAATCCAATTGCCTCTTCAGTCAGCGGGAGCCGCACTGCTAATGGCATGGTTCGGTTCTGCCCCTTGGTATAATTTTTCCTGTGAAAGTTCAGTGTACTGAATGTGTTTCCCGTAAAGCTTTTATAGATACTGACTCTAAAGAAAGGAATAAAAAAGCTTTGGCTTACACTGCAATGGTTTTAAATGTTGCAAAAGATAAGTGTAACATTCATGATGGAGATTCAGGTCTCTTGTGCGGGGATCTCCTTAACCCCGGGAGACCCCGCAATATGTAGGAAAGTCCAGGTTTCTGGCCCGTGCTGTTGAAGGAGTAGTCTGGAG